>JACXSJ010001292.1:0-101427 GCA_014851325.1 Pentalonia nigronervosa | reverse complement strand
TAACTTGTAATGAATTTTATGAAAAAATTAAGAATAATAAAGCCGTATTGAAAAAAATCCATTCTACAGAAAAATATCAAAATTAGCTTATAATATAACTAATAAATGTAAATGAAGTAAATGTAGTTTATGTAAAACGAATTGTATTGATTTATTAATTTTAAATAAAATAATGGATATTTATTATTTCCATATAACTATACAAAAAAAAGGTTATTTAATAATATGATGTCCCGGTTTGGTGATTTTAAAATCTGGCAACCCCAACTATAAACTATAGAATATTAGGCACGAATGCACGATGTAGATAAAATGTTTTATCTACATCGTGATATAGGTCAATTAGGTGTACCTCCAACCGCGGTATTAACTTTTTATTCGGGTATAAAACACAAAACTTGATTACTATAAAGTAACTCTGATTAGAAATCTTGTGCCACACTGCTAATATAGTAATATCTACTATGCTACAGTTGTCTTTTGCCAACAACTTACTGACAAGTCACCACAGGAATACAAGATTATAGCACTTACAGGACGTGTGGTAGTGGTACTGACAACTAGCGTTCGAGAGGTGGCAGTCTTTGTTTTGAAACGTTATTAAAAATTGCCCCAGCCCTTAGTACTTACTTCTTTGATCTTTTGTTTTGCAATTTGGCCTACACACCTAAAATAATTAAATACTATTGTCTATTGTTCTAAAAATATGGTGAGTAAACAAATTTTAAAATTTTAAATATCACTTGACACTTGTTGTGAAACCTACGTACTAAATTTCAAATTTATAACATACTTATTTTATGTACAATTAGGAAAGTAACATTCCAATTGAAATACATGCTCAAAAACTAAGCGAATGGCTAACGAGTAGAAAACATTGTAAAAAAGATTGGCATTCACACATACAACCCATAAGAGAAAAAATCAATGTAGCTATACAAGATATGCCAGAAAACAATGAGATCGTACAATTGTTGTCTGGGACATGTAAGTAATTAAACAGAAGTTTTAAAATTTTGAGTAAGTGTTTATTTAAATTCTGTTACATTTTTTTAGATATCAATTATTTTTATTGTAAACGTATAATTGAAATATTAAGAGAAACCGAAGCAGATACAAAGAATTTGTTTGGCTCATATGGCTCTCAGAGAATGAAGGATTGGTTAGAAATTGAAAAGCTGTATTTAAAAGACAATGTTTACCTGGCTGAAGCTTGTGATCTTCTTGTACAAAACATCAAGTATCATATACCTGCGGTCAAGAAACAAATAGCTAAATTACAGTCTGGACAAACTGTAAATTATTAAAATTGTCTAAAACATAATGATATTTTAATGTTTATAAGTAACAAACTAATAATAGATTTTGTTTAGGATTGCGATAGAAAGATTGAAGATTACACCAAATCTATTCAAACATGTAAAAAAGATTTGGAAATGTTGCGGAAACAGTTCTCCATAGTTGATGACAACAACAGTTTTAAACGCACACTTATAGGACGGTTGTGCGAACTTCAAAAAGTTTATGATGATGTTATGGAACATATAAAAAATTTAAAGAAAGCCAATGAATACTTTTCTTTATTTGTAGCAAATATTCTAGGTTTAGATATTAATTTAACGATGCTTCAATATATTTTGAGTAATTATTATTTTCTTTTTAATTTTTTGATCATTATATTTAAAATAAACACTTCCAGACAATGGTAATACTACCTATTATGAATATTTATATGGGGAAAAACCAAGTAAAATAGAAGAACCTGTACTAACAATTGAAGAAAATATTGAAGTATGCAATTTTGTGTTTGTGTATATTCATAAAAAATAAAATATTGTTTAAAACGTATTTAATTTATAGGATACTATTGCTGATGAAGAAATCGACTGGGGTGATATGGAGAATCCATCTGAAGTAAGCAATTTGTCTAAATTATTTTTCTTTTTAACAATATTTATCTTTTATATACGTAGGACATTGATTATGGTATTTCTCTGGAAGAAAGTGGAATAGTAGTTGAAAATCTTCAAACTGATGGTAGTATTGCCAGAGGCAATGAGGCTTTGACTTTACTAGATAATTTTCAAACAAGAAATGAATTTATGAATGATATTTTAGAAGTGAGTTACTAACAGATTATAACATTTTTATCGTGTAATAGAATTATATGGTTACCATCTTATAGTTAGAATCATTTTTAAGTATGCGATTACTCGAATTATCAAATGAAACAAATTCTGCATTATCAGTCCAGTCTGGTGGAGAAATCAACAAATCTAAACCTGAGATAGCGTCCATGCTGGATATTATAAAAGTAGTCAAACAAAAGTTTAATGACCCAATTGTTCAACATTTGCAGCAAATTAAACATTCACCAAGGTAAATTAAATATACTATCAGTGCCGTATTTAGAAAGACAAGGGGATTATTTTTTTAAATTTTAATTGTCATAACTTCATTATTTAGTTTTTACGATTAATATCATATTTTTATATTTTGTAATCATATTAGCATAAACGACTGCTGTATTTAAAGTGATCTAACTTCTACTATTAAAAATAATTATGATAGTGAAATTAATTATGTATAATACGTCTATAGTGCGACCAAGTTAAGACAATAACAAATTAGCCATTTAAAATCGGTTTTACCCTATGTTAACTGGTCATCTTAGTTTGGTCATACTGTAGGTGGCAAATTTTTTATTTCGGTGCTGTATACTAATCTTTATATTTGATTTGAATATATATTATTTCTATTAATACCATTAGATATCTAAATAAACTGGAGTCATTGTTTCTTCAAAAAGTAAACAATATTGAGAAAATGATTAATTCTCAAATAGCAGTTTCTAATAAAAAAAAAGAGTTGGCTGAAGAATATGATCTATTGGTTCCAAAGTTGAAGTTGATACAACAAAAAAACAAGCAACTAATAACTGAGGTATTTTTAATTAAACTATTATTTCTCAAATAATTTTGTACTACCACATTATAATATACAATAATAATAAATTAATATATTATTCTTTATTATATATTTATTTTAGATTGAATTTGATATTTCAAAAAAGTATAAAAACCGTCCAGTGTATATAATCGGAACATCTATATTTGGATCTTCATAATAATTATGTTAGTAAATCAATGTGAAGTTGTAAGGTGATGCGTGTTACATGGTTTAGCTATTTTTATTATATAATTTATAAGACATATTCAAGTGGAAATTGTTTTTTTTTAATTGTATTGTTCATAATAAAGTATTTTATTTTTTACATGCCAATTACACTATTATAAATCTTGCTAAAATTCATATTTTAACGTAACATTAAATAAATATATAAATTCTATGTACTAAAATGAACAAGGGAAATACAAATTATGTTCACAAATATTTAATACACAGTATAAAAACAAAATATCGTGAACTACACACATATTTTCATCAAGATGTATTGTTTTCAGGAAATAAGGAAGTTGACTCTAACACTTCATGATCCTCTGTAAAAATAAAAATGAAAGATTAAATATAATTGATGCATAAAAAGTATTTAAAAATAATAAATATTATAAGGTTTATTACAGGATTGATAAATCTAATTAAAATAAATAATTATTTATATTAACTTAGTATAGCATTTCTTTTTCATAAGTTCATAAAGTAAAAATATTATTTGCATTTCACAATTTTTAGTCCAAGTATTCAAACTATGACTGGTGAATAAAATTTGAACTAGTTTTTAATGAATCGATAGGTTATTAAAAAAAAATTAATTACATCGGTTTGTTATAAACATTTAGTTCTACTTTAATAATTATTACAAACAATATGAAAATATTAAATTGTTAAAATCACTAGAAAATCTTAAAAGAAGCCTATCTGATGTTTGTTTTTTAATATATTATAACATATTAAGATCATTTGTTGTGGTCTTCACCTTTCAAATGTACAACATAATAAATTTGAGATAAGTGATATCCAGTTTTAATATTAGAGTAAATTACTAATTAGTTTATCAAATTTTTAAAGAAAGAATATTTTTTGTTATTTTAATTTTAGAGTTAGGAGTATTTTAGACTTTAAATCTATATATATATATAAATAGAGTCATAAATGTACAACAATTCATCAATTGAGAACGGCTGAGCCTATTTCGCTCAATTTTTTTTCAATTGTTCACAATTTTCACGAGATGCTCAAACAGGGATTTTGAGATTTACAATGGAAATATTTGTTTATAAATGGTTGCTATACCACCAATCTTTGTTTATTTATAAGGTTGTTAATGGTTACATATTTATAACTATTATAATTAATAAGAATACATTAACATACACATATTTTTATAAATAAATTAATTGAAAAAAAACAAATCTTTAACATAGGCAACCGTCGCAATGTTTTTTATACGTAATTCTGATTTCATTCAAGCACTTCATGGGGTCCACAATCCACCGCAGGTGGATTGCCTACCTGAAAATTTATTGGTCGCATATTGTCCATGATTTAATGCAGTGGATTGCCTACCTAGGTGGTTTAAATGCATATAAATCACTTCAGGTTAATCTTAACTTAATATTTGGCTCAAGCAACGCTGGGCAGGACAGCTAGTGTTTTATAAAATTGTAAATTGCTTTGAGATAAAATATAAAACCAAATAAAAGAAAGAACTTGGATAATATTCTTTCCTTAAAATTTGATAGGTCAATTTAGTATTTACTGTAATATTAAAAATAACACACACAGGCATCCACATAATCATAAAATTATTTTACTATTCAATGCTGTAGAATGTTTTCATTATATCTAAATAAATTAAACTAAAAATATTAATAAAACCATCATTTCTGGTATGTGAGCTTTTTTTAACTTTACATTAGAAAAACCCGTAATTATACAAAAATACCTGTGAAGAATTATTTCAAGTAGAAGTAAGTTATACTTACACAATGATGTTGTTGATGGGTATGTGAATTAATTTGACAAAAAAACCAATGAAACCCATAATGCAAAAACCAATGGCTGTAGCAATTGCGATTTTTTGAAACTCTGTAAAACAAATTTAAATTACGCAAGTGAAAAGGCCAGTGCAATTAAATGAAATAAAAATCGAGTTTACCTTTTCGGTCGGGTTTAGTGCATCTTTTAACTAGTCTAACAGAGTCTTTGGAAAATTGGCGTCCAGGTTCCAACACTTTGGTTACTTGATCCATATTTTTTTCTGTGGATAAAATAAAACCTCAGTAAGCTCAACGATGATATTATACCCGAGTTCAGTACACTTAAGAGCACGATGAGTGGCCGTAGCGAAGGGTGTTCGAGAAGTGAAATGTGAATAAATGGGGTCGTTTAACGACGAGTTTGTAGTGTAATATGTGCTATGTTGGTCGTTCTCGTTACTCGTTGGGTAATATTACTTATTACTGGTGACACGTTTTGATTGTTATTATCAATAATGGTGTACGTAAATATAAGATCAATGCAACGTCATCAGTTGCGTTGGAACGCCAAGGAACCAAGGATTACTGATATGCAATTGGCAGCGAAACGTTCGTAACGTCCTTGGGGCACGTTTGAGAGCTGATACAACTTCAACACCAGCTGTGCCAGCTCTCACAAGTCCCCGGTCATAATAATAATTATCACCATTCCGGAAACCTGTTCGACCGCCGCCGCCACCATCGGATAATAATAATGATGATTGATTGTCAATAAATAATTGACACTAGTAAGTTGGCTGGTTTAGCGTCTACTCAACGCTTTCTGCGTTCCTTTTTGTGTTTACATGGTTTTCCCGAGTTGGAAAAACGAATATATACCTTGGGAGACAAATTATACGTCAAAACCGTACATAACTAGCATGCGCGGTGGCCTATAAACAATAATGGCTTTCCTGTGTCCCGTGAGAATACGCCGAGGAAAGAAGAAAAAAAGTATGAACAACAACAATACCTAAATCCATCCTACCCTTCAACCGCCACCACTTGGCACTTACGACAAAATAAGTCCTTTCCAGGGGTTTTTAGGTTCATTTTTCTCAGTGTTTTAATTGCTGTTTGCAGGTGGTTCTACCAGCGACTTGGACAAAGAAGTGTTACGAGGAACTAATGCTAATGGACCAGTTCCCGGCATGGGGCGTATTACCGGCAGTGCATCTATTGAGACACTGGTGCGTGTCGGGATCGAAAAGGAAAACGGCTTGTCGCCTGATAGCAAAATGGTTGTACTTCATGATTTCACACCGTGTGTTGATGATGAGCTGACTGTGAAACGAGGCCAGGTTAGACTATCAATCACACAAAACATGTATTATGAGTTTATGACATTTAATGTGTGTTACTTCAAATAATATTTAAGTGCCAGTGACTAAATTTTTAGTCTGTTATCTGTAAAGTAAAAGTGTTAAGTTGCTCAATAAACAATATTTATTGTGCCTTTCTGGTTTATGAAGTAGGTATGTAGCTGTAGCAATAGCTCAAAGAATTGTAATTAAATTCTTTTTGGATTAAGGATCTCATTAGACATCTACATACTCATCTTAGATTTTGAAATATTATGCATTAAAGAACATCATTCAATAAGAATATAATTTTATTTTTATCAGTTATGCATTCATTTATTTTAACAAAATAGTCAAAAAGTTTCCTTATAACTCTAATTTTTGTGTAATGATTAATTTTTTTTAATTTAATATTTCAATGTTATAAAAAATGTATTTATAATGCTAATAATCATAATTAATTTATAATGTATATTTTATGTAAGTTGTTATAGATTATTTTATGTACAATTTACCTATTATGAACTAAACAAATAACAAATAAGCATTTATAATTTTTTTAAATTTAACTTAAAATATTATGTAGTTAATATTTTTATAACTATTTTTTCACCATTCTTTTAAACAAACTTATTTATTTATTATTTTCTAGGTGGTCAACATCTTATACCGAGAGAATGACTGGGTATATGTAATTGCGGAGGATAGTCGTCAAGAAGGTTTTATACCTCATTCGTATTGTACACCTTATAATTCACAACTTGGTGAAATAGCTTTAAATAATGTCAAAAAGAAATTACCACGTGCACCAGCTGCCACACCAACTGAAACTGTTGTTGAAGTTGAAATAAATGAGCAACAAAAACATGGTTAGTGTAATAAGTAGCATTTAAATGTTTAAAATACTGCCTATAAAATATAATCTATTATTAATATACTTATTTAATTGTATTATTAGGCAATTGTGGTGATTTATCTGATTGTGAAAGTTTTGGCAATAAAACTCAAGATTATAAAAATCAAAATAAACAGAACATTAGTAGCTCTAGAGCATCATTATTAAGTGCATCTTCACATCCTGAGATTCGACCATTTTTTAAAGTAATTTCCAAATATAAACTATATTAATTTAAGTATGAAAATTTTAAGTTTGATCAACTTGAGGGGGTATAAGAAAACAATCTTTTGTAAGATATTATAACTGAAATACAAAAATTAATTTCATATATTTCAATTTAATATGACATACTGTCTTTGATAAATATTTAGGATCCTGCAGGGCGTTACATTGTATTATACACTTTCATAGCAAGAGACGAGAATGATGTAAGTGTTGAGAGAGGAGAATTTGTGACTGTGTTAAACAGAGAAGACCCTGATTGGTATTGGATTATTCGTAGCGATGGACAAGAAGGTTTTGTTCCTAGTGGATTCGTTTATCCAGCTGATATAATACAAGGTACATAATAGTAAATGAATAATGTTAATAAATTATATTATAATATTATTGTATTAACTATTGATGTTTGTATATTTAGGACATATAAATCAAATTAATAATAATCAGTGTACTGGTACTACTAATACTGGATTACCTCCAGTTACACGAGCACGACCTCGTAAAAACTCTTGTGTTGCTGATGATGATCCAGCAATTCATGGTACTGAAATGGTAATGCTTTATGATTATAAGGTATGTCTTAAATCATTTATTTTTAAATTCTAACATTTTTTTACTCAATTCTTATCAATTGGTTAATTTTTTGTAGCCTCAAGCCCCAGATGATCTGTCAGTTAAGCGTGGCGAATGGATATATGCAGATCTTGACAATCAAATGGTTGAAGGGTGGTTATGGACTTATGCTCCTAAAACAAGAAAATACGGTTTCATACCTAAAGCATATGCTCATCCACCTGCTATGACCAGTTTGTGAATATATTGCAACTGATATTGTTGAATTATTATTCATTACTATAAAAAAAAGTACTATTTTAAGTATCAAATAAGAATTAATCCATTAATATTATGTAAGCTGAACATAACTCCTTTATTTCTGTTTACTTTTCTTCTTATGCCTTCAATGATCTTTTAAAACCAATAATTGTGATATTTTGTAGGATAATGGGATTGGTAATGATAAAATATTTAGACAAATTATTAACAATAGAATACTTAAACTGTTATAATAGTATTATTATAAATTATAAATCTGATCTGTTTTTACCCACATAAAATTTATTGTTTGGGAGAACAAAAATAAGATTTTGAGTTAATCTGTAAAAATGTTATGTATAAAACTAAAATTATTTAAAATATAGTTAACAATATGATTAACTTAAATCTTAAATTCTCTTTACTAGGGAAACTTGAATAAACATTAACTGTAACTTAAATAAGTAGGAGATTAGAGGATAGCTGAAAAGTAATCCACTTAAGTTCACTACATTTTATTTGAAATTATTCATGATTAGGTATGTATTTATAATTGTGATTGAAATTAAGGGATGACATTTATCAACCAAAAAAAGTCAGAATTATACTATTGTAACCTTTCCCAATGGCGGTGTAAGAGATTTTTTGAAAACTTATTGTTATTTAGATTATCAAATGTTATCTTGACAAGATTTGAGATATTAAGATTTTATTTTATCAAAAAATACATAAGAAATTTAAATGTTTTAAGGACCAAAATAAAAGTTGTATCTGTATATTTTTCATTTTTTTAAATTTATTAATTGAACATTTTTTTATAATGTTTATAATACTATATCCTATTCCACGAGAGAACATGCTGGTTCTGTTGACCTACTAGGCTGTCGTATCCTTTCCTTGTGGCCAAATGTCTGATAACAATTAATTGTTTGTGCACAAGACAAATATTATCATCTGCTGTCGACTTCTAGTGGTACCGCTACTATCGCACACTGCCTATCAAGAATTTAGTAGAACTAATCCATTTTTGTTATTGCACTACATGTTCTCTAATGAAATTGAGTATACAAAGTATTTGAAACTATTTTATTTTAAATGTCAACATTTCTTTTAGAGAATCTATTGATCAAACGAGATGATGTTAGTTGATACATTTTTTATATTTGAGTTACACTTTTGTAAAATCAAAAATAATATTTTATTAGCTAAGTATAAAAAATAATAATATTAATGTGATATTTTATTGTTGAATCAAAATTATGGAAAGCGAATATCAAAGCAATAACAATTTATTTTGTATTTTTGTGCAACAAGATTTTAAATTATATTACACTTAATACTTTTTCACTTTGTTCAAAACATAATAATATATATTTTTAGTATGGATATGAGTATACCAATGAATATAAAGTTTTTTTTATGTATTCAGTGTTGGTAACTTGACATATTTATTGTATTATGCCATTCATTAGAATTAATAGTTATAAGTTATTTTATGTTATATAAAATAAAAATAGGTATTAATATATAAATAATTACTTTATTGCTTAATTTGTATCAATTATCTGGTTAAATATATTTTTAACTGTTTTTTTAGTCAAAAATTAAGTTTAAATAAATAAATGTATCTGTGATTATTTATAGTCCACAATTGGATAGAAAATTTTATGAGAAAATAACACGTCCCTTTTTTAGCTAAAAAATAGTGGTTAATATGTTCAAATCCGTCCATTTTAAAGTTGTGCCATACTGCCATTGTACTTTAATAGTTTAATAAGACTGTATTGCTTTAAATCAATTTTATATTACATTATATTTTAATCCATATTAAATGTATACAATAAATATTATTAACATTAATTTACAATATTTTATTTTACAATGAATTTTAGGAATGAAAGTATTTTATATATTTATTTTATTATTAAGTGATAAAAATTATTATGGTTGTCAAACTCGAAAACGATATAAAATTTATTTGGATATTTTTTTTAACTGACAAATAATGTATGAACATCATAATTAGTTGAAAATGTTAAATAGTACATTGTAACTGTTCATATGGTTTGATGATTTAAATAATTTGATGTTACAATTAGCTGAAAATGTACAGTATTCTTCATTTATGCATTGACATCTAGGCAAAAGAGTTGTGTTTTTTTATATTTATAATATTATTTTCAAATTATTGAATAATATTTGTTAAATAATTATTTAAAAAAAAATACAAAAATATATTATGCAATTTTTATTTAAAATATGTGTTTTATTAATTATCCTCAAATGTACAGTCAGTGAACTTCAATGTTTGTCTTCGAATAGAAACGTAGATAAATGTCAAGATTGGAAAAAAATGTCTGTATTCGTGGCCGACCTAGTGGGTAGGTCAATTGTCAATGATAAAGTTGAAACAAAATCTAACATATTAACGCTGTTGATCCGTGCGGCGTCGGGTGTTATCGGACATGGCACCAATGCTCTAAAAACTCTTACAGTAAACGGATTGGTGCTTCTGACGCAAACTGTAAGTTATCTTTATCTTTTAAGGTAGTGGTTCTCGACCTGTGATACGCGGAAAGCTCAGAGATGTTACAGTACACAACATTTTTTTTGATTAGCAAAAAAAAATTGAAAAAAAAGTATATGTCAATTGGTACTTACCTAAAAAATCTCAAAATGTAAAGTGGTACATGAATATAAAAAGGTTGGGAATTGCTGCTTTATGTGATGACAATAATATTTTAAATAAATATAAATATTCATATATTATGTATAATCCTTATTTAGATTTTAACTGTTTCTGATTACGGAATAACCAATTACAGAGGTACTAGCCCAAAGACTAAGATCTATCCCGATGGCCGTCCGATTGACTGGATCATGAATAATCCATATGTATGAACACTATACATAATTATGGAGGAGTACACGTACAACAAAACTGTACCCATTTTATTAAATCGCTTATACTGTAGTAGGACTAGGTGGCGCAACTAGGGATGGAAGCAGCACCCCCAACTCCTAAGCCACCCAAATGGCAAATGGTTTCAAATTTTTAGTTAATATATAGACAAATACTTTGGAGCTTTGTCTCTGCAGCTTTTTGATAATTTCAAAATTTTAACACCTACAACGGCTACAATATGTCGTCTCCAGTTGCGCATATGTGTTCAATTACAACAGTTGTCGGTATCTATTAAATTTTTCTCGATTTCAGATAAAATCAATGATGGATGATGCTACCAACGAAACGTTACCAGGTCTATTAATCGAACAGTTGGCGTCGGGCATGCCGTGTGTTCAGTTGTTGCTTTGTCGCCTGTCGCCGGTCATACACTACATGCAACGCAGGGTGATGGAGAGTAGGCGCGGCTCGCCCCACGACGAATGGCTGTCGTGGAATGTGTCCGACTGGCAGCAAGTCAAAGGCAACGCGAAACATTGCGCTGAAAAACATTACGACTGTACGAAAATGATTAAACAGAATTTGTCCCGGTGATGCGAATCGCGTAACACTATATAATATCGTCAAACGTGATCCTGCCTACGTGGTGATATTTCTGTTCAAAATTCGGTTTTTTTTTAACAAAAATACTATTTATCATATACTAATATATATTTTTTTTAAACTGACCTACAGTATTTTTATTTAAACAACCAGAGGCTTTATAAATCCAATACATAATGGGTGTGCACGCATGCTCATTAGTAAAACGTATACAAATAAAAATAAAATAATAGTTATATGTCTAAATATACACACATATCATATATATTCACATGCAGTGACGTGTTCACTGTGATTTTGAAGGGCAGTTGTCGGATAATTTTATAAGGATGGGTGGGTGGGTGGTTAGATGAATTAGGTTATTATTACACGAACTTAATATTAATTACTAGATGTAACAATATAGTAAATAATAATTAATATTTCAAAAAAAGTGATACATTTTTTTGTGCATGTTGTATTATGTACCACATGGGTAGTGTGAGTATCGCGTAAGTTAAGGGGTGGTAGGTTAATCAAAAAACTAATTTTCTAATAAAATATTTCACTTTGCTACTCCGCTGTTACACATGGGCGCCCATAGGTAACTTTTTAGAGTAGGAAGGCAAAATAAAAATAATTCTAAAATTTAAGTTAAATAAAAGTTTAATGTTATTTCAGCATATAAATATAAATTTGCTATTATTTATATAATTAATATTTTTATTGGCATATAAAAGTTATTGATTATACCTATATTTGGTTAAATACAGAAAAAAAAATTTAATCAAATGTATTATTCGGTATTGGTAAATAAAAACTGCGAATTTCCTTGTTTCATTTCAAAAATATTTATTGACATCTTGAATGAAACTCCTTTTTCAAGTTCACCCTTTCACAATGAACGACTATCATACACAAACCATTTAAACAACCTTCACCTGTTGTTAATCGAAGCTGTTTCTACTCTTCTCAATGTACTGAACAAATATACAAAACTCACAAAGGTATGTGTATTTTATAATCAACTGTCAATCCATAAATCGTAGTTACACGTTTATTAGAAGTTAGAACATTAAGTGTCAGATAAAATATCTGTGGTATTGAATATTTGAGGGTTAACCACAAATTATAGGCGATCAATAATCTTTCGTAGGTAGGTAGTGCTAGGTACCTTCGCTGCACATAAATTTCCTCTCCAAATCCCTTTTCCATCCCAAAAATATTTAATGTTACATGAATTGCGTCCCGACCATATTCAACGACTACACGAGTTGCATCCCAATGTAAAAACATTATTTTCCTTCCCATTTTATACAGACTTAGGACTGTCAATAGCAAATTATGACTATTAGTAGGTTAAAAATATTGATTTTTATTGTCATGCAATTAGATGTAAGTAAAATGTAGGAATGTAATATAATAAATAATTAAAATAAATAAAAAAAGTCATAAGTATAAAATTAAAAATTTGGTAAAAACTTGAATGATACCTTCTTAATATAATCAAGACAGGTTAATTGGCTACTTTCATATTTATACAGCAACTCTAACGTTGAATATCATTCTTTAATGTTTTATGGTAACGAAATTTGTATTCATCAATATTAAATGTTTTATTTTTTTCACTTAAAATCACCGAAGTCATTTTATAGTGTTTTTAGAGTTTTATTTAACAAAGATTATACAAACGTTTACACCAACAACACGATTGAAGCCAGACTAAAATTTTATATGTTTAATGTACGTTCATGTAGTCGTTTAAACAAAATCGGACGCAATTTGTGTGTAGCCAGTACCTTATATGTGTTGTTAGTACAATAATATTCGTGTATTACCTGTTATAGCATTGTGTATTTTTATACTTATTTCATACCCATCCTAAAAGTTAAACATTTTATATTATGCTGTCTAAGTCATTAGGTAATAATATCACGCTAATTAATATTTATTAAATTATAATTTCATATTATTGTTCCAATGAGGGCCAAACTTATTTCAATTAAGGTCTACTGAGTATATATTCTTAAGTATATATTTCTTTTAAAGATCGACTAACGTAAAAAAATGTTTTTTTTTCTTTTTAAGTCTACCAGTTTATCATTAATTTTAATGAGTTCTGCACGGTCCGTATTTGTACTGACCAGACCGGACCAGTTAATTTTAATTATGATCAAAACTGGACTGAACTATCATTAAAATAATTAAACTGGACTGAGACCGGACCGTTTTATTATCAAACCTGTGATGATATGCTCATAAATCATTATAACAAATTAATAAATTATATCAAATAAATAAATAACGGCCAAACTGTCGCGGGTATAAATCAGACACCCCAATAAAATCTTCATCACGGACAATAGAGACGATCCGTATTATTCGATCACGGATTGAGAAACAAGCACGTATTTGCAATGTTAAAATGTTGCACGTGTGGCTTTCTTGTGGGCCGCCAGAGAAAAGAAACGGTCAAAATAATTCTGTGCCGCCGAGTAGAAATCTATCTCTTTGAGGCACGAGAACCTTTGATAAAGCCGCCTGACTCTCTCTGGGCAGTTCATCCGTATCACCCCTAAGTCAGTGCATGAGCACCAATCATCCAAGCAACAACCTCTCAATGCTGAATCCACGAGCGACAACTGGACCACTTTTTTTATCAACAGTAATCAGTATGTTTCTTTTTCTTATTACTTCGATTCAAGTATTTTGAGTAATTAATTCGTGTTACCTTATCCTGCTACAGTATAGTTCATAGACAACTGCGGACCAGGTAAGAGTGTAAGACACATTAAAATGTTATAATATACTAAGTGTATCAGATTTGGATATTCGTCACATAGAGTTATATTGTACGGTGTATTTGATCGCATTCTCGAATACACGACCTCGAGAGCCCTCCAAACATCTGGGGGAAGGTAATAACGTAATTTTACTATTTTACTGATGTCATTCTCCAGTACTTATAAGTGTAGAAGATAATATCTAACGTCCATCTTAGTCTAGTCTATCCTGCATATTTTATACGTTATTACAAACCATTGATAAACACTGAAACCGGACCATTTTTAAAAAAAAATTTGCTTGAACGAAACCGAAATCAATCTGATTAAAACGATACAAAAAAAATTATTGCAGTAGCATAATGATCGATGAGACCTGAGAGATTTTACTTTGACTTCTTAGAACACTACAGATACTGGATTTGATTGAAGCAGACTAATGCTGGGTTGCATGAAAATTTTATTTATTAAATGGTTCAATAAGACTTAATGGACCACTAAATCATGTTTAAGGGACCATTAGCTAACTATCGAGTCGTTAAATGTTGAATGATTGATCATGCAACCTGACATGATAATATTAACAAAGACTATTTGATTCAAATTAAAATTATTAAATGTTTAGTTTTAACAAAATTTAAACTAAGGAAATTACTTGGTCATTTTAATTCAAAAAAGAATAAAACATAGTTAACATTTATTTTTAAGAATATTTACTTTAGGTAATTTAATTAAAGTTCGAAGGCATCTTACAATAGTGGTATTTCGTATTTCAGTATCATTTTGTATTCAATAATACGCCTTATTTATCACGAATACTGAACGATTGTATTAATATACTATCATATATTATTATTATATATATATAGGAAAATTAAATTTCGGAGATTGTTTAACACTCATACTAGCCGTTTTTGAGTTGACTCATGTTTAGTTGGAAAAGATAATACTATTAAGTGATCTTATATCTATATAGTATTAACAAAGCAATAGATACTATTTTATTTAATACAACTTGCCAAATATTGAAGATGGCTTAAGGTTCTGTCTATTAAAATCTGCTGACGGGTAGTAGGTAACTACACTAAAACTTAATAGTTTATACGTGTGTTACTTCACACTACACTAGCGCTTCATAGTGGCTGCATCCTACGTGTGGTCGCCAAATATTAACATTGTATGGGCTATCTGTCTATTCTATAATCAATAGTATGATGGAGTAGGTGGTATGGTCGAATATATGCCGCGTACGTACGCGAGCGACGACAGCTTAGCAGGACAATGAGACTAGGGTAAGGTTGCCATACGTCCCGGTACACCGGGACATATCACTAGTTTTTGAATTCGGTACTGGTCGTCCCATTAGACCCTCCAAAAGTATCGGTTAAGTGTAAATAAAATAAATATTAACAATTATAAATTATATATTTGTATTTTAAAATTTGTATTCTGAAACCTTTAATTTCACGTTGGAAACTTCACTTCTATGAAAAGATTACCTTTACTGATAATCATTGAACTGTATTATTAAAGTTTAAATATAGAACACACTAAAATACTGATATGATACGCCGTCGGTCAACATTCATGCATTAGCTCGAATCTAAACAACACGTATGACTTCTGTTTATCGTGTTTTTCGTATTTTTGTATGACGTATAACCAGTTGCCATATAGTTTTACAATTTACGATATGTCAATAATGCCAAAAAGGAAGTATCATTTTTTAAATAATTACACCAAAGTATGATCGTTCATAAAAAGGGATCGAAATAAATCTGAAAGATGTACATTTTACTATATATTTATCTACGTGAGTTATAGTGGTAAGTCTTCAATATATGACCACAACAAGTCCAATACATCGATATATACCCAAATATTTAACTAAATCTTTTTGTTGGGTTATCGTTTGATCCAGCAATATTTGGAAAATATTATAATATAATAATTTTTTTATTGGATATAAACTTGTACTAAATAATAATATATAATGGGGAGTGGTCATGACTGGCAAGAACATTTTAAATTAATTTTTATTTTATACTTAATTATAAAAATAATATTAAGATAGTGGGTAATATAGATTACCTATAGACCAAATATGGCTTTATAATATTTCTGGGGAGGTGCAGACCAATATGATGTAAAAAATCGTCTTAAATTGTAAAGTCTTCGTAAGCTCTTATTTTTATAGGACAGTGAATAGATGTTTGTATAATCCTCAATATAGCATGGTGTATTGCTTTGTGTGTATTCTATGTATGAGAGTATTAAATACCTATATAATAATATAATTAACATTAGTGTGTCAATAGGACGTGTACACGTTGTTGCCTACATAGCTAGGTAGCGGTAAGGTTACTACGCATATAGTTTTTAAATTAGGTATAAATTATAATTGTCATTATACTATAATATTAAGTGAGTATATGTACCTACACATATTTATTAAAACCATCACGTATGTGTTTGTGTGAACAGTTCGAGTATATTAATATATTGTATAAAATTATAATTTATTTACGAAGGTAATCCAATAAATTAAAAACAACTTTAATATTTACACTTACTTATTTTTAGTTTAAAAAAATTATTTTTGAATCTTTTCCGTGTTGTTTTGTTGTTTTTGTGTAATTGTGTATGATGCACATATGGGGATTTAGCAAAAACCCAAGATAGTATTTTTTTCTGTCCCGCTGTTCATAATACCTAAATTCTCTAAATTTCAATGGACTGAAGAATTTATGTAGGTATATTATACATATATGTAAGCTAAAACGATTTTTGATAGGTCATCTTCACTCAGCCTAATTCACATCGTTTTATTAGAATAAATTCTACTTATATTTTTCAAATTAATTGTTTTAAGAATATGAAAATCAATATTTTTTGGCTAATTATATAGGTACGTTTTTACTGGCTCATAATATTTTAATGACTTATTTAAAAATTTTAAAAAAACCAATTTTCAAATATTATTTATTTATTAATTATTTATTAGTATCTATAAATATATATATTTGAGTAACTGGATCTGTTGCAGCGATATTTTATTGCAGCCGATAACACCATAACGGTATTATTAGGTGGGGCATGACTAAGAAAGAATTAATTATTTTTTTTTACTAAGAATCTCGTTGGCAAGAAAAATGAAGATGATATGCGTGCTTGACACCAAGATAACATAATAATAAATAATATAATATTTGGAGGATTACGGAGGAGTGAAGATATACTTATGTCTTATAATTATAAGAGTCTTATAAAAGATAAGTCGAACAGTTGCCATTTTCCTCCATTATCAAAACAAGAAATTGTTACCATCTTATTAATTTGCATTATTTTCTGGCCAAGAATATTTTTATGTACATGTAAACATCAGATAAAAATAATTTTAAATTAAAAATCATTGCGCTAAAACATAAATTATTTATCATATTTTAGAACTTTAATAACTTGAAATTAAAATATAATATGTACACAAATTTTTATTATCATATATATCTATATATATAAAAGAAAGTCGTGTTAGTTACTTCACTTATAACTCAAGAACGGCTGAACCGATTTAACTGAAAATTGGCAGGGAGGTAGTTTAGAGCCAGGAGAAGGACATAGGATACTTTTTATCCCGTTTTTATGAAAGAAAATTTTGGAAAAACTCAATCCCGGGAGGTGCTCAAATAGGGATTTTGAGATTTACGAGGGAAATATTTGTTTATAAATGGTTGCTATACCACCAATCTCTGTTTATTTATAAGGTCTATCTAAATACTTGATAATTTAAAACAAGATTCCTCTTAAGTTCTACTTATAACTAAGTTAAAACCATCGAAAATACATAGCCATAATTTTTATAGTTCCAATGTAGTCAAAAGAACAATTATGTTAATTTTACAAACAAATTATGATTATTTTTAAAATGTACAAAGAATTTACAGTTTTAAAATGCTCATAACTTTGTAATTAAAATATCAATACTATCCTCTAAGATGCCTAGATAATCTTAGTTTTAAATTTTAAAGTAGACCAATTATTACTCAATTCACTGTAATTTCAAAAATAATAGAATAAAATTGACTAATATGCGAACGTAAAATTTTCATGTTGTATGTTGTACAAAAACGGAGACACCACATGCGGGCGTGGCAATCTTCTTAATTAAAACTTAAAATTATTGAAATGTACCTTTTCATAATTTAATTATATTAGTAGTTTAAAAATAGTTACCTAATTTAAACACGTTTTTTTTTATATTAGATCAAAATGATCATATGGATTGTGAAAGTAGGTAGTATAGTATTTTTACAACTGGGAATTTCTAAAAGTAAAATGCATACGCCCACTTCTCATTTGTGCTTGTTCGATTTGGGGTAAATGTGTACTTTCAACCATACAGCATAAAATCTTCATTACTACACAAGCACTTCTTTTTAAAACACCCTTATTACTTTAAGTAATCTATTATATTATATTAATATTATTGTTATTGCTGTCATTAACTTTTAAGACATCAACTTATTATTGTATACAGAACTTATAAAAATTTATCTATAACCATCTCGTTAAAATCATCAAACTGTTACACCATCCGTAGATATAGATAGCCAACGACTAGGAATATCTTATTTACATTCTATAAAAAAAAAATTTAACTAAGAATAATAGACAAATATAATCGTCGAAATTTCAAAACTTAAAACGTTAGACCCATAATTGTTTTACAATTTTTTTTTAAATTGGCATATTTTAAAATTTAATTTCACAATAATGTATTTTTAGATTCTGAAAGGAGTAAAAAGATTTTATAATAATGTGTTTTTTTTTTATGTGTCTGTGTATACAATCAGCCACGTGTATACAGGTGGGGGGGGGGTCGGGGGTTCAACTCTCTTGAAAATTAATACTTATGTAATTTATTTATATCAATTATTGATAACTATAATAACGGGTCGGTGACAGTTTATCAGGATTAGTGTCGTTGATAAGAAATTGATGTTATTACAACAAATTACGAATTTAAGTTATTATATACCTGCTAGGTAATAAAGATAATACACTGTCCTATAATTTTGGTTTTTATTTATTTTGGATATTTTTCGGGAATCTGTCAAAAAATGACTATTATATTAAATAATATTTATTAATTCTATTAATATAATTTAATATCATAATGCTTTCAAAAACCGTTGACTTTAAAAAAATGCCAACTCAACTTATGTACGAGTTGTTACATGTAAACAATCAACATTAAAAAAATATTTAACAACTTATTTTGGTACTAAGACAGTGTTTTACTTTATAGACTGTAGATACTTATTATATAATATTTTCACTTATCAATATTTATACTCTTTTAAGCATCACTTTAATTCTAATTTACGCAGATGAGTAGAATGGTAATTTATTTTTAATAGATACTGCTATTGATTATAAATAGTAATATCATTACTGTTTTATTAAATTAGATTTAGAAATGAGCTTTTCACTAGGATGATGATGAGAATAGTCAATGAAGATCCATTATTTCTCTTGTAAAGTAATTAATTTCAATGTATATAATTCACTTTTATTTGTTATATTCAAACTTTGCTGATGTAAATATTGGACTTGTGCCTGTAATTATTATAAATAATCAATATTCCATGATACTACATTATTATTTTTTTATTATAAACTCTATATCGCATACAGTAGCATTAATCTATCCCACAAATCCCCTCCCTCCCATCCCCAGTAAATATGTCACTGTTGGGACATTACATTGATTTAAATATAATGTGGATATCCATAATCCATTCACCCCTCTCACTTTTAAAAACCTATACCTAACATAATAACATGGATATTTTACAGTTGACACTAGTACTTGGTATCTACCCAGTGTTAGATTTAATGCGGTGTTTAATTTAAAAATAACTATAATTAATAATTAATATTTTAATAAATAGCTAAATCATAAATCATTGCACCATTTTAATTTCAATAATTTATAAACATAGTTGTAACTTTTAAGAAATAAACAAATAGAATGACTTAATATTTAAATCTATTTAAAATGTCTTAGGTTTCTTGTTATAATATTATTATAATGTGTAAGCTGAGTGATAGATATAAGCTTATACGTATAGTTTAAATTGTACTACTGTAGGTTCAAGACTGTATAGGTTTTAAGTATATAAAAGGTGTATAGTACATTAGTGGGTTCTTTTATTATAATTTAATAATGTTTTACTTTAATTGCCTAGTCAGTAGAGACATTTTAGAATGATTTCTGTGAATCGTAATAATAAAATTATAGGCGTGTCATATTTTATATGATAAATAAATATATTTAATACTACAATGAAATATTAATGATGTATTCAAAATAAATATGCTATAATTATTTTATAATTGTATAATATAATTATCGTCTTTTATAAGTAAAGAACATCGCTTTTATGTTGGTAAAATTCCAAGTACTTACATAATTGGGAATAATAAATATTATAATTGATTTATAATTTGTATGTCCATCAATTCCATGTTATATTTAAAATTATCTAAATAAATAAATAATAATGGTATAACATAGACTAGAATTTATAGGACCAAGTCAGTATGAGCATGCTTGGCGAATCGCTCTATAATCTGTAAGTACCTATAATGTATTATAATTCTATGTTGTTGGTAGTAAGGTGCCTATAGGTAATAATCTAGTATGAATATTTATGTAGTATATATTAGATGAAAAATAAAATATACTAATTCGAAACCTAATAAGGTACCTATATTATGGCCTTGTGTCTAAATGACTTTATTACACTTTCTATATTCAATAATTTTAATGGTATTTTGTATTTGGTACATTATGTATTAGATAGGTATTATTAGTTCACACCGTATAATTATTTACAAAAAATAACATAAAAACTAAAAAAGTAACTTTATAGTTTTTTCATTTCAAATTAATAGTAGATAGGTGGTATACACTATAATATAAAGCAATATACAGCTGTATAGAAAAATTATGACTATGTTAATACCTATCATAGGCAACCTATGTAATCGAATAAAATAAGATATTAATTATAACGAAGTAATAAACATTTTTTTTCATTTAAAATATACTATAAGCATCGTAAAAATTTTATAAAAAAGGTAATCTAAAAAAAAAAATTAAAAAAATTAATTTAATAAAAATACACATTTCCAATTATACAATTAGGTAAGTACCTATTCGTTTATAAATATGGACTATCGAATAAACACTAACTACGCTACATCATATAATGCTTCACAACACTGCACAATAAATCAGTTCTATCTTTTATGATGTATACATATTATATGCAGACTATAAATTATTGATGCCATGGATTTGATAAACTTTACTGTGGGTTTTTCTATAAGTAACTAATATAGGTCACAATCAGTGGCGTACCTAGTGTTTGGGGAATATATCATTCCCAATCATACCATTTTCTTCTGCAGTTGATTATTGTTAGTACGAAATAAACTTAACATTTTTTTAACTACGCAATAAGTATTTAGTCATCATCAGTTTTACTCATTAGAGATTAACAAGAATGTGGTATCAACAGAGTTAAAAATGTGAGAAAAATTTTCATCAAATAATTTGAATTTTAAAACAGTAAGCAATGAATGCCATTTTGTTCTGCAATAAGAATTTATATCCGATTTTAATTTTCTTTTAAAAATTTCGTGTACCTACTTACTACTTACATTTCCTGTATCGATAGTTACACTATAGAACGTACATTTTCGAAGTGTTTTATGACTTACTTATACGGAATAGTATATCTGAAGAATATATTCGGGTTTTAATTTTTACTTAATTTTATTAGCTAATTTTTTTTTTCAGTCTAGACTATAAATGTTACATATACATAATATAATATTGCATGTCGATACAATTATTGACAAACTAGCCAAAAAACTAAAGAAACTTGACATTTTGTCATAAATACTTAATTATTTAAGTCATATTAAAATATATGTTTTTCTTGCTATTTTTGATAAATATCCATATTACCCACACCCCCCCCCCCCCAAAAAAAAAAAATGTCCTAGTTATGCCACTGGTTACAATAAATATAGGTATAATGAGTCAGAAATTAAAAAAAATAATTGTGTAACATTTACACCGTTCTACAGTTATTCGGTACCTATTAACTCAAAAGTTAATACCTAATAATAACGTATGGTAGAAATATAAACTTACTTAATTGAATTGTATCATAAATCATTAAAAATTGTGAATTGTATTTGAACGCTTCAGAAGTTCATAACCGTTACTTATTATATATTATTATATTATAACTATATTTGCGCGATAGTTGAGTGATGAATTCGTGGAGTTATGCCGTATATACTATATTATAATATATAATATCGAAATGTGACAAAGATAATACGAAATCATACATTGTATATAATATTTAATAAGTATTACCCTCCATAATAACAGTGCATTTACACCTTTCCTATATTACACCTATACTTCATAAAAAACGCGCGAGTTCTCAATTACTAGCGGGCAATTCATTATTTGTAATTACTCATTATAATACTATACAAGCAATATAGGTGCAAAACGCCGAGCTATGTATATTGCATACAGGTTTGTATATCGTTTATTATATCCACAAGCTATAAGTATTAACGATTAAATATTAAGTTTATTCATAACACCTATATTTATAATTTATATATTATATATCTATTTCCTACATACCTATTATATATATTATGCACACAGTAGGTACTAATTTAAGGGTACAATCATTATAGATAGCTTCCTTATTCTGCCCTCTGCCTTTTATTTTGTGTTGTTCTTATATCCTATTTGCTTATTGTAACTTGTGAACTATAAGATTGTAAATTTTATATTTTTTAAATAAAAAAAAGGCACTAATATAATTAGTTTACTATAGTAATTATTGACTGTGGTGTATAATAAGTATAACTAATTGTATTATTTTGCTAGATAGCTTCCTGCAAATATATGCCATCTGCTGCCTAATTTTATTGTAAAGACGAGTTCATTTTAACGTTTGTGTAACAATCTGAATCATATATTTTGTGTTATTCAATATTTATAAAATAGGTATGTTTTTCAGACATTTAGAGATTTAAATATGTACGTGTTTCATATTTTTCATTATAAATAATAATTTTTATAAAAACTATTAAGCGTTAATTATATATGTAACTACCAAGTACAATTATATTTAATAATACACATTTATATATTTTTTTTTTACATTATATTTATGCATCGGTTTATAGAAATTTTCATTCCATCGAACACGAACATTGATTTTAATTTTCTAATCGATTTTAGATCTGAAATAAAAAGTAACCTATACATACCTAGTATTAATCTATTTAACCTACATAATGTTATTAAAAAAAAAAATTAGTTCGTTATAAGTAAGGATTTTCTATATAAATATTAGAATAATTTTCTAATACAGTGATAAATATGTATAAAAATATATTATTCACGTTTAATTTTTATAGGATTTTTAAATTCCAGTATTATATTAAATACACTAGTTTATTAATGACACAATTTAAGTATCTACCAACTTAACCACTATCAAACATAATTAGGTTGAAAAAATAACTTATTATAAATTACCTTACGCAACTAATATTTTTTTTTTAATGTAAAATTATTAAAAGTGTATCTAGCTATCTATATTGATGATGGTTACTTACGTGATGTGTTTATATATTATATTTATATGCGAAGAAATTCGTTTGCCAATGATAACAATAATAATGTGGTGTTTTGTATTATTTGCATTGCATACTTCGTTTGTTTGTGTTTAGACAATAAACTGTAATAAAATCGCCACAACTATGCGTGGCATTTTTTTAAAATTATATTGTTATTATTCCATTGAAATAACAGTAACAATAATCAATATAATATTACGTATCGAATATTTGCTAATAACAAATGAGCGTATCGTGAATAATAATTCTAAAAAATTTTATTTTAAAAATTCTTAGTAGGTATATACTTGCCTAGTACGACTTACGAGTTTAATAACGATTTATTCGTTATTGTAACCTACATTCATATAAATAATATTTTTAAATGAAACTACAACTATATTTTCTCTAGTATATAGATATAATATAGATATACATATATAATATTAATATTATATTATAGTTTTAAAGTGTCTGTTCATTTTCACATTTCAATACTATTATACCTATTATACTATATTCTGATTCTGTAGAACACTCCTGGTGTGGTGTGCTTGATAAAATATCAAACGTCTTCATTATTTTATACATGAGCATACAAATTTGACAACAAATGTGTGTATAGACTTGTAGAATTTAGAGTAAATGTATAATCTACAATAAAATACAACATCAATATAATATGTCAAATACCGTAGGAATTTTATTTTATTGAATTTTAATACGTATTCTTCTCGGACTTGCTGTGTATTTAAAATCGGAAATCAAAATTAGTCATGACGGGATATACTTTCTTACAATAATGGCACAGCCTCATAGGCGTATATTATATTATACTACGTTTGTATAAATGGGAGTAATGGGAGACATTATTAATATTATATGTATCTAATATTACTATAAAAATAATATTTATTACTCTACATTTTATTGTAGGGCTCTAGGATATAAGTGTACGTATATTGTTCGTCATGCCAATTGAAAAAATAGCGTTAACACGTGTTTCGAATGTGACAAAATGTAGGTACACCTACATTACATTATTAAGCAAATTATAATATTATATTTTATAATGTATAAAATGTGTGGATGATCGTTCTCTTCTTTCGTCACTATAATGTTATTAAAAAAAAAAAATAAAGAAGTTTTTGATTAATCAAAAAAAAAATATCAACATATGCGTATGTAACAATATGTACATGGTACATTATATATATAACATAAATATAATATTACTGATTAGGTATACATGGTGGTAATACTGATACATTATCTTCTTGTTCACTTTTTGTATCACAAAAGTAGAACACTACAGTCTAAGAAAATAAAATTTATCTTTTTGATTTAAAAAACAATATATTTATTGGAATTAGTGAGACAAGTATAGGTTACTACTAAAAATTCCACGTAAGAGCCAATAGGCTAATACATATAATAATATAATATAATAAAATTAATTAATAAGCAATTCTGTTTTTTTACGAGAGAGATGCGGAGTTTTCCAATGCGACTCTGTTGGATTCGCCACTACATTATCGAATAATAAATAAATTTAAATTTTTTATAATAATATAACATGTACCATTTATCATTTATCACTATAACAACTATACAATAATAATACACTAAAACTAGGGGCACTATTTGGAGGAGAACCGGGTGTATACCTACTTTGGCACCTCTATATTTTTTTGCGTCTTAGTGGCTATATACAATGTAAAAACAGCGTGTTTTGGCCAATGACCAGTACGACAAGTCAAAGTATATACATATATAATTTTATTTTAGTTTTAATTTGATATAACCTAAATGTACAGTAAGTTTATATGATATACAATAAATAAGACAAATTATCATTTAGGATAAATTATAATGATCATAATTGGACAATAAAGCTGGTCAGTGAATCCCCACGATTCGTACAAAAATCTAGCTAGCTGTTTATCCCAACGATCAACGTAATATTGTAAATAATTTTAGTAATAATAATTATAATGTGTGTGCTCTTTTTGGTTGTTATCAAAACTGCCATGGCTCTAGAATAAAGTTAATACACGTAGGTAAATGTAGCATAGCCTCTTTTAATTAGGTACGTATTTTTTGAGTTAACAAAAACTACGTTATCCATAATAAATTCTTCAATTGTGATCGAGGAATATTAAACTATAACGGACTCGCTATAGATATAATAGGAGTGCGCTTAAAAGTTTTCACTCCAAAAGAGGTGAAGTTCTCCTTTGTGTCTGTATAAATATTACAAATATATAACCCTTCAATCCCATACGGATGAAGTGATGCATCATACATAAAATACGTGTATTTATTATAATGAAGAAAATGTGGCCTAATAATGAAAAAAAAATCAGTCTTTAAATTTTTGCACTTCTTATGGCATCTCACTGACTCTGCAATGCAGCGTATTGCATTTATTTTATTCACTCCATAATTTGTGGTGATTTTCATTTTTCACTAAACTATAGAACAATTATTATTTTTAGTCAATTGTTACGAATATTTTAAATTACAAATCAATATGGACTATTATTATAAATCATTAATTTTCGATTTTTGTCAATGGACCTATGCGTGCCATAGACGTCGCGCGACGAAATTCATTGGTATCTACTATAATAGCTGCGTGACTCAATATCACCTAAAATTTTCGTTATTATAGCGTATTATACTATTATGTTTCACTAAAATTAAAAAAAAAAATAGAATCAAATACCTATTGGCTATTAATCGTACTTAAAATTATGGCCGAACGTACTGTCGTTTTTTAATTTTTTGTCGATCTTTATTTGTTCAATGAACGAACACGTATAAATGCATAGTATAATATACAAACAGTTTTTAAATATATAGGTACCTATACTTTCTAGTTTCTACAGCATCCGATCACTTTTAAATAGACCGATTATTTTAAATGAACAATTTTATCCTCGATTCGGAATAGTGCACAAATATTGATTATTATGTTATTTTGTGCCTCACGGTCATCCAAAATAAGGTGCTAATAGTAACATTTTTTATTTAAAATTAAGTAGTTTACGGTAATTATACAAACATTATACAAACAATTTAAAATGTTATAATTTCTGTACACGGTTACATTTTATAGAACTGATAAAATAAAAAGTTATATTTAAAAAACAAAGTCTATAAGCAAATGCATAAAATTAAAAAATAAATGTTTTATCAATAAGGTCTTACTTAAACTAATCGGTTTTTTATCGTTCAAATGAAGATAATAGTCGGGATTTTGAAAATCCATAGACGTTAAGCTATTTAATTAAATAAAGTAAAGCAGGTGTCAAAGCTGGGGAATAACATCGTCCCCTTTCATTACCGATCAGTTTTTAAAATTTACTTATAATATCCCAAAGACGCTTATTTATACGTTTCTTGGTACAAGAGAATACCAATGATAAAGATGGTATCTATACTATACACCATACACATTTAAAGTGTTAATAGTCTTACACTAAGATCTCTACGAGAAAGTATAACTCATCATCAGCACATAATGGAATATTATGTTTATTGTACATAACCCTGGATGAAGGATTACATTGTAGGCCATTTACACATTGGGCCCTAAAATGAAGACTCTTAGTGCACCTAGTTTTTCTCACTTATAAATATTTAATTACTACTAATTATGGTTGAATTATATTATTATCAATTACTTACCACATTTTTATTATTAATTGGAAAAGCTTAGTGTCTGCTTTTTAAACACAATAAGTTTATATAATTATGTACGAATAATAAAAAATAATACATATAGGAAGATACACGATGAGGGAAACATATTCGTTGTTAAAACCCACCGAATTATCACTTAAAAATAAAATAATATATTTCCTTAAATCTATTGGCCCCAGGATCACCTCCCTGTCCCACCTCCTATAATCTGGCCTTAAATATACATTGTATATTTGTATAGTGGCAAAATTTGATTAAAATTTTTAGTGGTTTTACTTCTGTTGACTCTTGTTTGAATCTTTCTCAGATTCTTAAAACAAACTGTCTAATATCTTTACGTATATAAAACTATAAAATAAACATTTGATAAATAGTTAAGATAATAAAGATCAATAGAAATTATTATTTATGGAACAAATACATTTTAATTACATTCTTCGCTTTGTATGAAATATATTATTTTAAATTTGTGTACAAAATGTAGTTTTGATTTAGTTAATATAGTTGTTTTATGCGACTATATTGTGAAGGTACAAAATATATCAACGTGCAAACGATTAATCATGTAAAAATACATTTTGTTTTCGAATAAAAAGTATATATCGAAAAATTAAACTCAATAATATCCATTGCTTATCCGTCAGCATGATGCACCGTTATTCTTTAATTAAATAAAAAAGTAGAATACGCTATATACCGTTTACAAAATACCTACCTATCACTGCAGATCGATTCAACGAATTTAATTATTAACCCAAATAGTATAATATGCTAAAAAACAGCTATACTTATTATTATTGTAACAGGTATCCAGAACTAAAAATCAAAATATTAACGTAATGTTTTTATAATTGTAAATTTGTAAACATAATGTCTATAATTTATACGCTAATGACCATTTAATATTATATTTATTTATTATTATTAAATGTACACATATATATATATATAATGTTCGATAAAAAATATATATATTATTTACATAACTTTAAAAAATGCTCTCGTTTAATAAAACTTTGCATAATATATAGTATTAATATATATATATATTAAATAATTAATATATGCATAATTATAATATGGTATATACTATATATATTGTAATATATTGCATATTATTACATTTACATCACATATTCATATAGACATAACCGTATAGCCGATACCTGGTACCATGGTGTATTTATATATTTCATAATTGCATTATTATAATTATCTATATATTTAGAGTTTTAACTTTCGAAGGCTGTGATTATTTTGCGCATTTAGACCGTTATACTAAGATTACTGTACCCTGTTTATAATAATTTGTAAAGGTCATACATGTAATTTAATAAAAAAAAAAAAAAAACGGTAAATCTGTGAAACTGAAAAAAATTGTAAACATGCGTGCAGTGTTAAATATATAGTACCTATATACATTATATATTTATATACTTTTTAACTTCATGTAGATACTAAATACGAAGGGTTTAAAGTTTATATTGTTAAAAAATAAATAATTAAATTCAAAAATACATTATTATATTTTTATTAGGGACCAATAGTGGTTTTTTTATAAGAGATAAGACGTGGACTTAAAATAAACCAAAACTAATCAAAATAAATAAAATACTTAAATGACCTAAAAATTATTAAAAGTTATTGACCTAAACATTTTGCAAAATTATTAAAATTATATCGATGATAATCGTTGATCTATATGTCAACGTCAATATAATCTTATTTATTGGGATTATACAATACAACTTAAAAATAAAAAACACAATAGCCGTGTATAATTTATATTTGCGTGCGTGTAACGTCTGTAAAACTGTGTGTTGTACAACACTCGAACTCTAACACGTAGTAAATAGTAAATCTAATCGTACTAACTTAATGTATTATAGGTAATAAAAAGAAATACAACTATTTTCTTTAAAATTTAAAATTTAAGGAAAATGACCTATAATAAAAAAATTGCTTTAAAAAACAAAAAATGCGTTTATTACTATTAATGGAAAATAAAATTTACATAATATTCTGAAACTATGGTGCATGAAAAACGTTTTTTGCTAAGATATCATTTTTTGATCATTGTATAGAATTAGATAAAGGAGAAAAATACAAAAGTGCAAAGGTACAAAAATACCAACATCCTATTATATGACTACATCGCTAATTAAAATGTAAATAATTACAATAATGTTATTATACTTATTGTTATAATATTATATCTTACACAAAGTACAAAATATACGCATATAGAGTCATATATCGTATAGATGCCTTCTATATAAGTATATTGTATATAATTGAAATATAGATTATATTATTCTAAATAATATTCACCATTAAACTTGAAGATGTAAAACTTAATTAATTTTAATTCGCATAATGTGTTTGTGTAGTTGATTTGAACTTAATTTCCTCTAAGCATAGGTATTATATTTTTTTTGAACTGTCATTAACATATAATTTATTTTCTATTTATAATAATGATCTAAAATGTTAATAAGTGAATTTCAACTGTAATAATAGCATATCTGTAGACAATAAAAGGAATAAAATATAACTATAATGATGTTTAGAATTTTAGCTACTTATATTTGCATATTTCTATAGTACCTAATACCATTGATATACTTTAATAATATAAAATATTTTAACGTTGTTGAATTTTTCAAATGAAAAAGAGATAAAAATCACCGTTTCACATAGTTTGGAATCAACAAAATTTAAATTTAATATATTATGTCGTATGCAATCCGAAACAAATAAAAAAGGTTAGGAAAAAAATAAAATATAGTATACAATATAGGTAATATTATGTTTGTGAATTTTAGAGGATTGTTTATTAAACCAATTGACATTAACACATAATATGCACTCCTGTGGCGTATACGGTATATTATATACATAATATTAAATTAATGTAGGCATTAACATATATAATAATATATAGGTAGTAACCGGACCTAAAATAGCTGGACTCCGGCACGTTAATGTCGTCCGGGCGGATTCAAGTGTATCACAACGGCGATTATACATAATATATTTATATTATTGTAATATGTAGTGTATACTTCTGGGTCATCATTTTAGGTTGCGTAGCAACACACACACACACGTTAATTATTATCGTACATAAGATTACCGGTTGTATTTGGGTGAGAGGAAGGAATGGAATGTGTGTTACAGGCGCTTGTTTGAAGACACACACTCATACAGGTGGGTCAGCTTCGTAACGGTAATATGGAATGATCGCATGCCACAACACCATCATATCTAGGTTGATATAGTATAATATGGAATACAAAAAAAAAAATATATATAATAACAAAAATCTTTTACCATAAAAAGAATAACGTATAATTTTTTGCTACAATCATCACAGCCCAAACACGGAGGATGAAATCTTCTATAGTATTATATGATGATCATTGCATTAAAAATTAGAATATTTAATAATATTAAGTCATAAGCTAGATTAGATGTCTAACATTTCTTTCAATTTAAAAATCGAAACAGTAAGTCAATTAGCTGCCAAACATTTCTCTAGACTCCACTCTAAACAACTAATTCGCTCCCAAACTCTTTAATTTCCACACCAAGTACCCTGGAAATTCAATGCGCCGTTTTAAACGTCAATAATGTAGACTGTAGGAACTTACTTCAAGTAAAAACATAACAATTTATGTATCATGCTAATTCAATGCGGTTCTATTACCGGATGGCATCTCTCCTATCAGATCGATTTATGTATAATTTGTATTTATTGTTTGATGATGTCACTGCGCCACTTGTTACGTATTTATTAGAGATATATAATATATAGATAATATTATGTGGGCAGTCTTGGGTAAATAAACTAGGGGGTTGGCAAAATAATTTATTCACCAAAATCGAAACCATAATCTAATTGTTTGTTTATTTAAAGTCTTAAAACTCATTTTATGGCTTTGAAACAAATCGTAGGTGCCCATTGTTCAATAAAACATGAGAGTTCATAATAAAAAGTGCTGTAACTTGTTTAAAAAAAATAATACGATAATAATCCTGTAATCATATATCATGAAATAATATTATTGGGTTATGTATGTAACCCAAATAATTCGATAACGTTAACAATACGTCAACATAATATATTGTACAACAGAAAAAACATAAAATAAATGTATACTAAATGCAATAATTTGAGGAAAAAATATTTTTATCCAATAAATCTAACTTTGATCCCAGCTCTTATAGTAATAACGAATACATAAATAAATAAATTTATATTAAATGCATTATATTTTTTTTTTTATTTTATAAAACTTTAAAATTTCTATTGTTGGTATATTTGGGTGCAAAATGATACATTCCCCCCCCCCTCGCTAATATTTTAGGAGACAAGTTCCCCCAACATTTACGTTACTGTATGTGTATGTATTTACTATATTCTATACATTCCAATCTAAAATATCTATACAAAAATTTAATTTATTTTCATATAAAGTTTTTACTTTAATTATACTTTATTTTATTCATCATTTAAATCGTATCGCTAAGTGACTACGATCTTATGCAAAAAAATTATTGATTCAGGTTTGTTATTAAAATTATGATTTACACTCAGAACGTGACAGTCAATCATTAAAAATATTGAAAAAAACACATTAAAAAAATTTAAATAAAATATTTAAAAAAACACAGCACAGTATAAATGAATTTTGTATTATTTAAATTAACGTTATATATTTAAATGAATATATTATTGTTATCCCCTCTTACTCATTGATATAGAAAAATCAAACTGTATTTGTGTACAGTGAATGCAGATAATTATAGTATATGCATATCTACATAATATTCAGTAGGTCTATACCCAATACAGCTATACTTAAACCCAAGGTAAAGATATCTAACATTTTACAAGGTCTACGTCTAAGACACTTATGTGTCTCGGAACTTTTCGATTGAAATATTTCGTAAAGAAAATTATTTACTCTTACATTTAGAACAGAAACTAATTTATTACTATATACAGAATGTGGCGAAAACTGAAATGGTTTTAATTATGAATGGTTAGACCAAGACTAGAATAATTAGGTATTCTTAAACATTTAATGCATGAAAATTATTTCATAAGTCGCATAAGACCATATTGTTATGGACTTATAAAATCGTATAGTAACGGTTTTGATAGATTGCTATGAACTAAATGGCAAATCCACTTCTATAAAACATAAGTAATTTAATGTAATTTATCAATCATTAAATCACACACATTTTGAATAATGACTTTGGAATTTACAATAACGTTGACTCACACTCGTTCTGGAATATGAAAGTATATAATAGATGCGTATAATGTATACCTCCATGTTAAAACATTTAGTGGATTTATAATTGGAATTTCACATATAGGAGAAATATACATACACATTGATTGTATACCCTAGCCTGACATTTCGTGTTTTCGAAAGTATTACGTCTTTAAAACATATTATAATGTTATAAAACCTATCCATTTATGATTCATTTTGAGTTTAACAATTTCGTAATGATATGAATCACATTTTATTTTGCTTATAGTGAGTATCAATAAAATAAATAACGTTAAAAGTTAAAAGTATTATATAAAATAATAAAATTACATGTTCTTATAAATTGCTAATTTATCTAATAATTTTATCACTAGGTAAACATAAGAATGAATGAAAAATTATATTTTATATAATACAAGTTATCTATTAAATATTTTTTTTATGATTTCTGAAAATTCTTTATTTTTTAAATTTAATTTTTACTGTAAATGTAGTAAGGGTACATAACGCACACGGATAATTACGACATAAGAAAGCTAAACTCGCGTACGAGTTTGTACAGGTTTCCCACATAGGTATTTCTGATTTGTCATAAAAAAATAAAAATAAAAAAGTTAACCATTCATTATTATTATCTATACCGGTCTATACTGAAGAAAGTCATTATGATCGCTTTCCCTCGTTCCATGAAACAAAAAATATAGTACGCATCAGCCTCGGAATTAGCCATCGGCTAATAAAATATTCTTCATCTTCATAAGAAAATTATTAATTATTATACCAATAATCAAAAGTTATTGATACAGTTTAGTGTTGATTAGTTGAAGTAACTAAACTAACAGTATGGTGTAATATAGATTTCAGATATATCCACCTAATACTTATTATTTCCAAAACAAAATATCCAACATAGGTATATACATCAATATAATATGTAAATATAAATACATTCAAATGTTATGGATCAGTTAAAATTGTATACAACACAATATAACTATTATTGTGTAGTTATGTACAATAATTGAATGAAATAAGTAGAAACGTGTTTAAATCTTTCATAAAACTTAACTTCCTGATTAAAATGCATTGTATTTAAAATTTATTACAAGAAGTAGATAACTACAACGAAGTTTTTTTTTCGGTTTAGAGGACGCAGCAAAAATGCTTTCATAGTTCGTTGTTGTATCACTTATACTTATTATAAGTGCATCGACAAAATATTTAGACTTAAATCGAATAAAATTATAAATTAAAAAAAATGATTAACTTAAATTATTGAGAAATTTATCGTGCCTACTTTTAATCTTAGACACCCATTTGGAGGGGAGGGCAATATGTGGCATTTGCCCTCCCCCCTCTAGAAAATTATATGAATTTATAATTTAATAAATACTATCATGATATAAACTTATTACACAAACAGCATAAAATAAATTGTTTTTTTTAATCACTATTATAGGATATGAAATGAGTATAAAAATAAAGATAGTATACAAGATAGTTATCGTATTAACGATAGTTACATATGTAACATTATTGATTGCAGATAATTTATGGTAAATCTATAAACAAGAAATACTAAAGGTATTTATTTTAATTAATTAAATGACAATGTATTATACAAATATTAATTACTAATATACTTATAAGTACGTTGAAATAACATTGAACCTTTATTCAGATTACATTTGAGAATTTTTTTATTTTGACCCCTCCCTAAAATTATACTTATGGTTGTGATGTATTAACAAAAAAAGGTGAGCCAGTGGTTACCGTTTTACTGTACAGTATGTGTCTAGAAGGGTTACTGTAATGGATGTGTTAAATTTGAATTCAATGATATAAAATCATTATAAACGAAAAACGATTCTGAGCGAAGACGGTCTACTAGCCTATATTACTATTAGTATATTCTATAATATTATTGCTATTAAGTTAATTTATTTTACTATTAGACATTAGTAGTGCAATAGGTTGAATTAATATTTGCAGAAAAAATTACATTTGAAAAAGTCATCGTGCGTATAAATTATAATAATTTATTTCCAATGTTTCAATTATTCACGAATAATATTTTTAACAAAATAAATAAGATTGTTTTCCTTTGTTTAAATACTTATCTAGTTTCATCTAAATTTGAAGTTACCTATCTATAAAAATTTATAGTTAAAGTTTATATAATTTGTAATTTTTTTGATTACAGTATGAACTACTTATAAAAAATCTTGTTTTGAATTTCAATCTTAAGCTATACAAATTGAACATTTCAGAAATTTTGAACTACCTACAAAATAATTTGCAAATTTTCAAGTTTTTGATGAACTCATATAGATATATTAATTATTAAAATTATATAAATAGGCATCTATACTTGAAATTTCAATTGAATAATATTTTTAAGTACCTGCACTTTATAAGCTGGGTTTATAATACCATGATTGAAATTATTTTTCTTGAAAAATTATTAACAGTATAATAGTACACACGATATATACCTATATAATTACTCCATTTAGAATTTCTGAATCATCTTAAGATGTTATAATAAACGCTTTCGAATTTAATAAATCATGCTTCTATAACAGTTCCGTCTCAATAAAGCACGTACCCAAATTAGAGATATACATTTTGTAGCCATCATACGAATAATATCCGCTCTTTTCCAAATACAGATTAGTGCAATTTTTTATGATTTATGACTGAAATAACTGCTAGCTGTTGTCTATTACACAATAAGCATATTACTTATATAATATATACATTTATATATTTATGTATAATTATATTAACTATCTATCTATATATACTTATAGACAGACAGTAATACAGAATAAGGTACTATATGCACTGTAGGGTAATTATTTTCATTATCAGTATAGATAACAAATAAAACATTTCCCAAAATTGACAACCTCATTCCACGTGTGCATCAACTTTTGATTGTCAAAACCAAACACATAAGTTTATTGTCCAATTAATGTCCAACGTTTATATTTTTACAGATACATATTTATGTATGTTATACAAATTTCGATTTCTTTATTTTAAATTTTTTAAATATTTAAATGTTCAATTGTATAGTAGACTAGTTGTTTCGCTAAAATAATTATTATTTTTTAAATGTATATAGCAGACTTGAATGTCGTTATTTATTTTGGTTTTAATGTTAACTTTGAAATTGTGCACTAAATTATTTTAATTTCTGAGAAGTGGATAATATAGATAATTATGTAAATAATTAATTTATATATACCATTTTTAATTATAACTTATTAACTATCGAAATTTCAAAACTATTAATAAAATTTGGGTGGACTCGACGATTCCCATTACTTAACTCGCTCCATTCATCTATTGGCTCAGTATAATGATAAATCCGAATGTATCTATTATTTTTAATTAAAACGATAAAAACGATTTTGTGAAATACTCTACTTCTAAAAAATATTTGGATTATACTCGTAATTTAATAGCCTTATAGTTGAGCACTGTAATACGTCCTATTATTTAGGTATACTAATATTATATGCACTGTATACATATATAATGTACCCAAAGGTGTATTGGATCGTATATGGGAATATACGGCGTATACTCATAATAATATTTATAAAGAAATTCGTATATGTGAAAAAGATATTAATGTTGTAAATGTATGGTGGGTAAATGTGTATGCGCTGATGGTGTCGGTATGTATACGATGAATAGTTTCAAATGGCAATGGGTATATTATTTTATTAATTATTTTTGAAGATTTAAAATTGTATTTTGTATTTTAAAATTCTATTGTATAAAATTAAAAATAATATTTTACGATTGAATATCACTTATTAGGCCGTATACTTGTATAATCTAAAATCGTGGTATAATCAAGTTTACATTTTATGTTCTGTGGGTATGATATAATTGTTATGCATACGGTTTTATATTTTTAAAAATTGTTGGTTGATAACCGAAGATGAAGTGACATAAGTATGTTTTATTTATTTATACTAATTTTCCAACAGAGCGAGAACAATTTCTGGTTTAGATATGTTGACCAATTGTGGAGCGTAGCGAGAAAATTCTTATTGAGATACTTTTAAAAAAATATGACGTATACTCAAAACATTATTTATCAATACATCCCTGGATATACATATAAATATATCATTACCTATAGTATTCGATATTACGATAGTTATTTATCCGTTATCGCCAATTGATATATTGTTTAAAGTGACGGAAATTTTACACGAAAACGGGACATAATAAATCGTCTGGAGATTATATTATTATATTTTATACCTATATTATACCTATATCATACCTACTACTTATTACTACGCATTTGGTGTAATGGCTCTCTTTCAATACTTGTGAAATTGGTGTTCCTGTCTCGTCCATAGCGTCACGCTATAGTGTTTAATACGAATAACACAATTATTTCGCGTATAATTATATCGTACGTAAAAAAAAAAAATAATAATATTTTTACGTGCGAAGTTAATTTTGAAATTATTTTTAAAAATATGATCTCTCCATATTGGATAGTTTGAAATTATACATTATATAAATTTATTTTTAATTTTTAGAAACTGGTTTCAAGTTTATATCGTTATTATTGTTTAAATGAAATGTGTTGATTACATAACTTGATTATCCTAATGTTCATTTCGTCTAATTATTCAAATTATTTTAATTATGTTAACATACAATACAATTTATGTTTACTATTATAAAACATATGTTACGCTTTTACTTATCATTGTTTTAAAATATTTTTTAATAATTGACAGAAAAAAGAGAAACCATTATAATTTGTATTTACACACATAACACTAACCCTTATATATTTTAATTGTGTTTACCGTTTGGAATCATGAGGAAGTTGACAAGAAAAAGATCTTATGTATTTGATGTTTGTTACTCGTGTATATGTTAATTTTCCACCAATTGATTTTCGGTGACGGTATTTCGTCATACGTGGGACATCCAGTTAGTAACTAAATAGTAACAAAAGAAAAACAATTGTATGAAATATTTAATGAGGATTATGCAAATGTTATATAATAATTATACAAACAATTGTTATTATTTCGCAAAATTATTGTTCTCATATATTTAAAACGATCTTATTTGCCGGTATATAGTAGTAGGTATGCACAATAAGAATACTATATCCAACATTAACTAATATACCTACAAGTATAATGCATGTGTGTAGTGTAAAATATATAATGTAATAATTAATAATATATTAATTTCATAAATTATTATCATTTATAAGTATGATCATTTAAAATAGTGCATACGTATACATATAATACCTTCATAGTTCATACCAATGTGATCAATAGTCCATTGACATTACAATCTACTTATTCATTTTAAATCCATCAATTTCTTCATATTACTACATAGTTATAACTTTAAAATATAATAAGTACCTAGGTATACATGAATAGGTAGTGGCTTCATATACGGTTTTCAATAAAGATTCGGTTAGATATTTATTTCATTATATTCGTGATGATTTTTTCTTGAAATTTGTTCACTTTTAAATCTGTTTTTAAATTACAATTATTTATTCATTTTATTATATCGTGTTGCTGTCTACTGTGTGTCTGTGTAGCTACGCAATGCCGCATAATGCATTTAATTGTTACATTAAATTAAGTGTTATATGCTATATAACCAGATTTAGATGAATATTAAAATGCATGAAAAAATCGCGTCCTCAATACTATTCCAGTTATTTTTCTGTATTATAAAAATAAAATTTAAAATAAAACTTAACTATATTAGTTACGGTATTCCACGACCACAACCGTACATATATACATAAAATGACTTGATTCGTTAAATATATTATGTAGGTAAAAAATGTTAGTATTTTGTACTCACTACTCACCTAATATCTACCTATACGTTTCATAAACGCTATTCAGCTATTGCAATAAAATTACCAAAAATATACGATCTCTAACAATTTTTGTGAAAAAACATTACTTTAATAATTATAAAAATGAAAAAAATTATCTAGGTAGTCAATAAGGAAAAAACTGTGACTAAATAAATGGTTTAGTAAATATACAGTTATTACTTATATAGTTATATTATATTTAAAAATAAAAATAATATTATTTTAATAAATGTAGACTTCTTGGCAATTTATTGGGTTATTAAATTATTTAATTTTTGTATAATAATAAACAATTATGATGTATAAAATATTCTAAAATAATATTATAATACATATTCTAATTTTTAAATGTATTATTCATCAGTTTGTTATAAAATACTTATTCTTAATTAATTTATAATATATACATGGTGATTCACCAAGCATGATCTCCCATTTTTCTTTTAACAAAGAATTTATTCAAATTCTGATTTTTGAAATTTTTAAACACCATATTTTTAAATTTTTAAATTTTTTTGTACTACTTAAGGAGTGTCTTGCGATTATACAAATTTCTGTTTTTGAAATAAAAATCCAACTTTTCTACTGTCAAATATTAAGTTGATTTTTTTTTAAATGTTGATGTACATAACTAAAAATTCAAACGAATAGTTTATCAGTTATTAAAATGTTTATAGTAAAGATAATAGTCCTAAAAATGGTTTTACAAAAATATATAAAGTAGTCGTATCTAATATTGGATCTATTATTTGTTTTTTTTAATTATTTATATTGATAGAATAATATTAATCACCATAATCCCATATTTACTAAATCCATTATCATGGAGCTATTTTAGTTCGCAAAGTTAAACAACTCAAAAAATACTTGTTCGAATTTTGATTTTGAAATGTCAACATTTACAGAAAAATTGTCTATTAAACAATTTGCAGTAGAAAACAAATGTTCTCATTTAAAAAACACAGGACACTCTTTAGTAGTACAAAAAATATCAAGAATTTTAAAATAATATGGTTTTTAAACTTATTTAAAAATTCCAATAATCAGATTTTGAGTAACTGCGTTATTGAACAAAAAAAAAGATGAGTATGTTTATGGTGATTATAACAAAATACCTACAAATATTCATATTACATAATAGTTTATAAATAAAATAAATGTATACTGTATGTCTATCGGATACATGTTTAGCAATAGTGGGGAAAATAAAATTATAGAATTCAATTATTTTGATTCAATACGTTATTAATATTATATTTCTTCTAAAAAATTATACTTCCATATAACGATACTAAGAAATATGCAAGTAAAGAAAATACTAAAATTATTTAACCATATTATACGCTCATACTTTAGCAAATTACTGTTAAAATACCTATACAGCTATACCTATACTAAAAAAACTTGTGAAAATGTTTAAGAAATGCTTTTTGGTTTATTGCATACGGTTTACATAATATCATTTAGGATTTAGATGTAAATATTTTGTATTTTTTATTAATTTTTATACATTTTAAAATAAACGAAAAAATTAAGTGCTTCATAAGTTACAAGTTATAATAGGTTATTAGATTAGGTTATACATACTAGTTATAACTTATAACTTGTAAATATATATGTCATAAGTCAGTGGCGTAGTTATGATTTTGTTCTGTAGGAAGGATAAATAATTTTTTAAGAAAACATCGAGGGAGGGGAAGATCGCACCCCAACCCCATCCCATATTCTGCACACACCTACCATACAGCTCTATATTCTATTTTAATACACAGTAAAATAATTTATACTGAACATTTTAAACAAATTATTTAACAACACATTTTTTTAATGCATAATAAATTATTATTAATAATTAACTCTATTTATAAAACAAGATCTAATTTTGTAGGTTTTTTTTTTGATAATTATCAATTATTTCTTCGTTATCAAGGGTTATGTTTTTATGAACAACTAGCATAGCTAAGGTTGGTATATTATATTACAACATAAATAAAGCTCTTAAGAGATCCATCCCTATATACCCATAAGTATCTCCTCTTCCATAACTACTGTTGTAAGAACTTTATATCTAACTATATACCTATATATATATATATATATATATGATAATAATAGTATGTCTAAAATACATGTTATAAAGCTGCATGCGGCGTGCCTGCATCATTTATACAAATTGTATTCAGTTGATATCATAAGTTAATAATGTTTATAAAATAATCTTTATATATATGGCTAAACTTAATTTATATTTATTTTAAATAATTCGCGGAAAATAGAGATATTTAAGTACATGTTTTTGGACAAATCGATTTTGGTTGTATTATTGTTGTTCAAAAAGTAAAACTAATATTTTTAATTTAAATTTTAATTGGTAATTTGATTCAGTACCTACATATATATATATATATATATATATATATATATATATAAGAAGTCATCAACACTCATAGATATTCTTTAAGCTAATATTGACATACACAAAGCCCCATTGAAGGCGATTCCAGCTGCAGTGCACTGGCACAGGGTCTCGCGCATTAAAAGGCTATTGTTACAAAAAATATCAGGGTCCATAGTTCATGTTTTCGTCTAATGATTCAGATTCATCGATAGGCTTAAAATCAGACTGTCTTTGAGGCCCCAAAGTAATACCTAACACCCACTCAATAACGTCCGTGAGTATTAGCTAAAAAATCAAACGTCGATAAAATTCAAGTATTTTAAACCATTATACTCCGTAAAAAAATAATAATTACCCAACCCTTTGTTTTAATAACTTATTATAACATCTTAACTCTTCGAAATTATAGTGAATTATCATAATGGCAATAAATTAATCAAGGTTATAGCTAAATTTTTTTACAAACGTATTTTTCTAGATTAAAAATCACCAGAATCCATTTGTAAATGTCTTAAGTACACATTCAGTTTACCTTTTCATTCCCTGGAAATTCTCGATGCAGGCTCAAATGAAAGTGGTGATCTTTTAATTTTATTTTTTTTAATCTTTTAATTACAAGCAAACCCTCTTTAATGGGTGGACTATATTCTTATTCATTATTACCTTCTTTTATGTTTTTTTCACTCTTATCATACATAATGATAATATACATATTATGAAATAAGTCTGTGTAAATCTGTATAGATTATTAATAAAAAATAATATATATGTATAATTTTTACAGCAGACGGGGCACGCATATATAAAAACAATAATAATATTGTCTTACCAATCATAAAAATTTTAGGTATAAAATATAAATAATATATAATGACAAATATTCGAATATACGATTAATTTTTATATAATATTATGTAAGGTATATACAAACTACAAATGTATAAATATTATTATAGGTATATATGGTTTGTATGTAATAAATTCGTATTTATTCATGTCTTTATCTTTGTTACGGAAGAAATTGTTTAAAAATAAAATTAATGACGTCTTTCGTTACGATACGTTTGTAATAGAATAAATAATTGTGGTGGAGGTTGTGGTCGTGAAATGTGGGTCACCCGCGGAGGCCGGAACAAGTTCAAGGAGGGATTGCCGGAATGAGAACCGGTTGCACTCTATAGTCTATACAGGGGCCATTTACCTTCCGTCAGTCGCATCGCAGTAACCGTACGAGAAAAGGAAGTTCCAATATTGCTGAATTTATATTTTTGTTTAAAATCACGTTAATATATTTTAACTTTAAAAATTACTGCATAGTTATATTAGTATAATAGCATTGTCTCTAACAACAACTTAAGAAGAATTTATTTTGGAGACTTTAACGCAGGTAAGAACAATAATAATTTTAATATTTAAACTCAATAAATTTAACATAATCTTATTTTCTTTTACTACTGGAAACAATATCATATTCTAAATTACGATTTTAAAACACTAAATACATTACAGCTGAGTTTTGATAACTTGAACCTCGACAACTCAAATTTTTTTCTTACCCCTTGAAGTGTTTTTAAGTTGTGTTTGAGGTATATAACTCGAAAAATACATATATATATATATATATATATATATATATATATGTAATTTATGGATTTTTCCTTGAGATTCAAGTTATTGAGTCTCGACTGTAATACTATAACTTATAAAGGATCTTAAATTTGTATAACATGAACGCTATGGTACTGAGTAGATATTTTATTTATCTATTTATATACATAATACATATAATATTTAAGTTTTATATTCTAAAAATTTGTAATATTTAGCTTACTAATAAAGTGATAAACGATAATATTATATGGAAGTATTTTTTCTACATCATTATAAGTTATAACACGTTACGTTGTTACCTATACGTTATATATTTAATATGTATATTATAGTTGTATAAAATGTTTTTACATCAACGATATATTATTCATACTAAAATTTATACTCTGTGCCTTATATGCACGTATACAAATATCGTTTTAAATCTGCTTGCTTCAATTTTTTTTATTAATACTTTAAAAGTACTAAAAAAAAAACTATGTTCTCTATGCCCGTATCATAATTGCGTCGTTATAGTACGAAAATAATTTAAAATAACTATATTTTAATTATTTGGATATATATATTTTTAACAATTTACAACTATAAGTGCTTAAATATTAAGCGATCAATCTGGCCAGCGTGTCTGTTTAATTCAATACTTCTATAGAGTCTATAAAGTGACTAAATAGTAATAAAATAGTAGAATAATAATATAATACCCATATGTATAACGTTTGAAAATGGCAGTAGATGATTTTAATATGTATGCCTACTCATATAAATGTAGTATTTTACGTGTAAATTGTATTACTGTATATACTATACATGATTCATACGACGCCGTGTACATCGGTTTATACGATGAGGTCGACGAAATGATTTCACCGAACTTTCTCCCGACAACTATGTGTCATAGGTATAAATATCGGTTCCAATTACAAAGTGAAATTTGTACAAAGAAAACATATTCTATCGACAAAGTCACCATCATACCTATTGACTAATACTAGACGTTGTGTGGGCATAAATGCAGCTTTGAATAAATGCTAACTTTAATTTATAGGTATATATTATATGTTAAATGTAATGATCATATACAATAAAAAATAGTTCCTATTGTATTTAATCTAATATTCAAGCATACGATTATTATCGTAACTTTAAGTATGTATAAATTCGACAGATAGTATAGTAGATAAACATAATATACATAATAATATAATATTACATCGGCAATATTTACGAGTTAATAGAAAATTGAACCAAAATCTAGGTCAACGAAATATGCATTATTATAGTATATAATACGAGGAAGTAAAAACAATGACGGGACAGTCTTTAAGTAAGAAAAAGTATGGTAGGTATTTACTATTTAAATGAAAGTAACTGACCGGACTATGTGGGTTACTTGGTTATTGTTGCGTGTGCGCGACACGGGCGATGGTGGTCAAGGTTAAGCGTGGGCCACTTTTGGTCGGCAATTACATTCCCAAGATCTACGTCACAACACTATCTTAACAACATCCATTTTTATCGTTTTGTAGGTTAGTGTCTAATATTCAAAATTTATGTTCTGTGCACTTATAAATATTTAAGTGCACATTATGTTAAATAAACATTTTTCTTTTAAATCTCAATTGTTAGTTTCATTGTTTTAAAATTTCCCAGTAGATAAGGAATACGCACGATTTGAAAGTTAGAGTAAAATGGTCTTAAAAATAGTTCTGAGTTGTGATTGTAATTTCTTTTAATAAAAAAAATAATTTAAGTATAATAGTCAAAAGATACCTACTTAAATTTTAATATTAAATAATCTTCTAATACCTACGCAATTATTCACTTTGTTTTGTTTAAAACTGTATTAATTTTTTTAAATTCAGTCCCATAGATAACGTCTAAAAGTTAATTGTTTTAAAACTAATTAATAACTCCCTAATTGAAAAAAATATATATTTATATTTATAAATTCATAATTACCTTCCTAAGTTATGATAACTTACAAAACTAACACATCCAGTTCTAAAAATATATTTTTCAATTTATTGTTTATCTGTAATAATTATCAAAATGTAATCCGTTGAATTAGGTTAATTAAAAATGCTATATATAATAGTTATAAGTAAATGTACGATGAAAAAAACTGTGTTAATTAGAATTATATTTGTTTATACTACGTGAACAAAAATCTAATCTATTGTCTTGAGCGCACAGCGTAATTGTATGCTAACATTAATACATCTTATAAATTATAATAGCTAGTAATTTCGTTCCATTACCATAAAAATTAACCCATAGAAATTAAAATGTATTTATAATCCACATCTGCATGGCATACATTTTAAATTATATTATTATTATATTGTTACTATACAAGCTCATCCACAGCAGTGCATGGTGCATAAAAAAAGTAGATACGTCTATTTTTCCTTTTAAAACAATTGATTTGACACGTTTTTACTTTTCAGATAGGATCACCTACATATCATGTTTACTTTCTAAGCGTCTAGACAGAACAAGACAATACAATTAAATATATACCTATTCTAAAATATTATCCGATAAAAAAACGTATATATATACCTACATCAATATGTTTCACGGTCTAATGCTAAAACCACGACGAAAGTATTTCTTTCTCTTATCGAAGATCGGGACATAACCACGTAAACATAATTTTGATAGGTATACTATAATATAATCGATAAGTAGGTAGAAATTGGCCAGACGAAATTCCTGAGTCCTGACCTACACACCTATTATAACCCAAGTAGTTGCAGGCCGAGCAATATTTATTGTTTAAAGTTGTATATAATTGTGATTGTCGATTGTTGAATCCTTATTAGTTGTGACCATATACCCACAGGGCTACAAGAATTATGTAAAATATAGTTCTTAATACTAATTAGTAATTTGTACAAAACTTGTTTATTTTATCATTTAATTTCACAAAAATCATAACTGTATTTATAATTTTTGTATAAAAATTATGTCTTATCCTTGTTGATTAACTGTATTATCTAAATAAATACTATGACTTTATCAACTCATTAAATAATAATATATTTCAATTTAAAACTAAACACACAAAACGTAATTTAGGAGGTAACTAACAGCAATTATAATGAAGGGTTTCTTGGTAAAAAAATAATGTATCTATAACTACATCTAAACTACCTAATTTAAATTCAATAATTACAATACAATTTCCAATTAATGATTGTTATATTATTATCAAATTAATATTATTCTAGCATTTATATTACACAAAAATACTTAGACACATATATTATTTATAGTATATTACTATATAATTATCGATTGGAGATTTTTGCTGACTTAAAATTTTATAATATTACCTATGATACTTAATAAAATTATATTTTTTTAAATGCACTTAAATGCAGAATTTAATATTTATTTTTTTTTATGAATTCTTCTTTTACATTAACCATATTATTATAGTATATTTTGATAATTGAAACAATTATTAAGAACATATAACAATAATTGTTATTATTTTAAACTATTAAAATAAATCTTAAAGGTCTTATAAATTATGACTAATAAAATAAATAAATTGTATACTCATAATGTATTTATCTAAGCCAAATACAAAATTGTTTCAGGAAAAATTACAATTTGTTAACAAAAGTATGCTTAATAAGCACTAAGTCACATAGATTATCGTTCTTATTTATTATTGTATCAATTCAATATTTATTAGGAAGACACATTATTAATAATAATGCATTTCAATGATCAGGGTCATTGACGCTGAAGTGTGAAATGCAAGGTTTTTGAACTCTAAAATAACTAATAACATAAAACATATAGGCACTAGAAGAAAGTTGCACAAATAATATACATTGAATAATTGTAAAACCTGTTTGCAAATATCGTTTTAGTGTTATTACTTTATTATTATGTAGGTATAAAAAAATATAACATGAAAATAAGGATAACGGTTCCATTATTGCAATTTGTAATGATAAACATGCATGAATAAAAGAGTATTAAATATTATAGAACAACATAATATGATATAATTTAAGCAACATTAAAGTAGGTATAATAAAAATTGTAAAAAGAAATTAAATTGTAATTTGGTCTTGTTAAAATATATATTTTTATACTATGCTATAACAATTATTTGCTAGCAAAAGTGAAGCATATATTAAATTATATTTAATACTTTGGCTCTCATTTTTGTCGCTTTTCGTATTATTTTCCCAAAAACTTGTAAATATCTAATTAAAAATTGAGTACCTATTTATTGTACAATCTAAATTATATTTAAATACAAGAAATACGTAGTATACTACCGTATTTAAAACTTTATTTTAATAATTTAATTATTTTCTCAGATTAAATAATGGCCAACAAACAGGCTATAGGATGGGCCTTCCTGTGCCTGATGGGAACCACAATGATGGCGCCTGCCGTATTAACATATCCACAAGAACATCGTTCATCTCAAACACCAGGTCAATATGAACCACAACATCCCGTCTATCAAGGAAATTACCCGGTTTATCAACCCGAACAAGATGCAAGGAAATTTGTCGAAAAACCAAACGCTAGTAAAAAAGTAGTGTCGTCGACTGGAGTTGTAGAAGATCGTAATGACCTGGAAGACGTACAAACTAATTCTATATCGGTTAGATAACAAATTATAATTGTAAAAAATAAAATAAAATCCTTAAAAAGTAATATTTTACATTTTAGCAAGATGCGGCAGGTGGTTTTTCATGGAGTAGTGTATTGGGGATGATTATGCAAATGCTATTCAATCCGGCAAGTGCGGCTGCAGGACCAAGCAAATCAGATGTCTTAGACGGTGACCAGGTACAGACTAGATTGATATATGTGGATATTAAATAGGATTTACAACTCTGGATAATAATTATATATAGATGTATAATTATTTTAACGATTTTAAATTAATAAATATTGTTTTCAGGCCATCGCTCCAACATCACCTTGGGCTAATTTGTTATCTGTAGGTCTGAAAATTTTAACTGCGTTTTTGGGTGGTGGCAATGTAGCAGGAGACGGAATCGATAAAGTGGATAATTCATCACCGATGCAGGTAATAAGCAATATTAAAATAAACACTATGTATATACTATATAAAAGTATTATAATGGATGGTTCAATCTTAAAAATATATATATTTAAATGCGTTTATTTTATAAGCGTTTGATTAGATTATTATGTTAGATACTTACATAAAGTTTTGAACCATCTATTTAGCGTAAAAAATGTATAAATTAAATTTGGACCGGGGGTTATAGTATATGAGAACTTTACTTAAATACACCTTCTATAATCTGTCACTAAATTAAATATTAATGTTACAATACTATTTTGTATAAATATATAGCTTCTGAGTAAAATGCATAAATAATTCAATAAGTTATTAAATTTATATAGTTTTAAGATAATGATTCAAAACAACATTCCACTCCTTAAATTATCTGATCATAATATCAAATATTATAATTTACTATCTTAATCTTTAGGTGGAATTATTAAAATGTGCTTGGTAGTTGTTGTTTTTACTGTGCAATCGGTATTCGGTAACGTTTGGTAATATTTTAAATTTTCAAAATATATCTTATAATGATATTTTACTGCAGATTTGAATATATTTTTGTAGCAAATTTTAGATCACAGTGACAAATATTTGCTTATATAAATACATCATAATATAGTATTGTCTTTTATTATTTTGGCTTTTAGTGAAGAAAATTAATAAAATATACTTATTTGCTTATCTTTTCTATGTAGTTATTTTTAGATTATTTGTTTAAAATGTTAATGTTAACGTTTAGTTATTACCTTTATGTACATATCTCACAAAACTTTATACATAATATTCCTATATGTATGTAATATGTATGTATATATCTTATATATATACATCATATACATAATACACACTTAAAATATATTTTCTGATATTTAAAATTGAAAAATATAATATGTGAATATTAAATTAATATTCATAATAAAGTAATATTAAGCTTTAAGTCCCCGGTCCTTAGGATCAAAACATGCTTTTCTTCTTTTTATAAATATTTAATGAATTGGTATATGGTGGCACGGTACGTAGGGTGTATTGGCGGCGGTCTTATCTACAGTACTTGGCAGCAGGGATCCCGATCAAGTGGCCACCATGGCTAAACAAGCTGGAGAGGTAAGATATCCACACACTGCTTTAGCTACCACCCAAACTAACATTTTATAGGCAACAGTTTTTAAACGACTTAATTTGTTATTAAAATATTTCAAATAAATTCGTGATGTTAACAGTTCATCAATATCGTTGTAAATCTGTTGGATGCTTTGAAGACATCATTCAGTCACAGATCTATGTCAGCTAGATCTTTGGGTAAAAAGGACACTTTGTCTGACGCTGCTGTGGCCAGTTTATCTATGTTCAAAGTAAGATATTACACATGATATATATATTTTGTTTTGAAATAAAGAAAATTAACTTTTTTTTATTAAATTAGGGATATATGAAAACCATGAATACGGCTAATGATATTTGTGCTCAGAAGTTTGTATGCGAAGCTAATAAAGAATGTTCAGGTGAAACATCAAGTTCTAGTGCCATATATTGTCAGCTTGGAACGTAAGAATATAATATTTATTAATATCTTAATTTTAAGTTTTAGTGAAAATATTTATATGTTAACAATGTATTTGATATAATAGTGATTAGGCTAATAACTAAGTGTTACTTGTTTAAATAGTTTTGATCGTTTCGAAATAATAATTATATTATAAATAATTTATAATTTTAGATACGCAACAAGTTTCTTGCTACAAAGGACTGGTAATGCACCTTTCGAAGTCTATTATGATGCCGGAAGACGTGGACGATCTGGAGATGACTGTCGTCAACTCTACTTGGCTTGTAACGAAGTTTAAATTCCAATTTTCACCGTATATTAAATTAAATAATAGTTTTTCCACTCAAAAATTCATTATCTTAACAGTTTCATATTCCAATATCTAAAGCAGTTCTCCTTTGATTTCAAACCGATTAAAAACAAAGATCTCGTCTCTTAAATTGACTAATTAAACGTACACAACAAATCCGCATTGATTTATTAACTATGATTATTTAAGATAATCTTTTATTACATATATATATATATACTTTATTTACTGAGTATTATACTTTATATTTATTCCTATTGTTTGTATAACAATACACTTTGTACCATAGTAGTCTGACCTATTAATTATGTATATTTTTTTTTTTTAACTATTTATACTTTATTTATTTTAATTTATTGTTTTTAATAAATTATTTAGGGATTACTTTTGAATAGAATCTTTAGTGTAATTTTATGCTTCCTTAATAAGAATCCTTATCATATATACTTATTATCATTTATCAAATACTTAAAAGATACTTGAATTTTATTAATCTGCATTTTGTAACTTGTAACATATATTCTACAGATAAAATTCATTTTGTTGATATCTGACTATCAAATATCAATAACTATCAATAAATTGCTAATAGTTAAAACAAAAAACTAAAAATTCACGTAAAATAACTTTATAGGTAAGATATTGCCCGGTTAACGATAAAAAAAGGTTGGAAAATTGGTACCGCTCTGCTGTACAGTGGGTATCAAGTGGGGTTAACGTAATGGATGTGTTAAATTTGAATTCAATGATATAAAATCATTATATACGAAAAACGATTCTGACAAAAAAAATGTATGTTTTATATGATATTATTGCTATTTAAATAAATAATTTTACTATTAATAATATAGTAGATTGAATTAATTTTTGGAGAAAACATTGTATTTGACAATGTTGAGTGTATAAAATATAATAATATACTTTAAAAGTTTCAAGCACCCAATAACATTTTTTTAAAATTACAACGAAATAACTAACATTATTGTTCTTCATTTAAATATCTTAATTTCGTCCAAATTATAACTTAAAATGTCTGTTAAAATCAACCATGTAAATATATTTTTTTGATTTTATCCTTAGACTATTAAATATTTACAAAATATCTTGTTTAAAATGTTTAATTCATACCTATAAAAAATGATCATATTGTTCATTTTTAACTGCACAATAATTTGCACACATTCAAGATTTTGATGAATTTTGGTTAAAATTTGAAGTTTAAATACTTATAAAAAAGAAATTGTGCCTATGTATTTTAATTATTTTCAACTGCTATTAAAACAATTTTTGAGAAAACTTGTATTACACTTTCAAGCTTTGACCCAACGAAATATATCAATATTCCTACAATTAGCTTAAAAAGAGTAAAAATATTTTTAAAATATGATGGTTTATAAAAAATGATAATTTCAACATTTGATTTTGTCAAAAATTGGCTTTGTGTAAAAATTTCCGTTTTTCCATCAAGTTTTGTTGTTGTTTTTCTCGGTGTGTTTGAAAACTATTGGGAATTTTTTACTTTTGACCCCCCCGAAATACTAACTAGATTCACTTTCCTATCGGAAAAAATGTTGATAAAGAAAAGTATTTTTACTGTCCTAAAATGTGATGTCAGACAAAAAAAAAAACACATTATTGTAAAATCAATACATTTCTCGCTCCGCTCAAAATCTAAAATTACTTTGTATATTACTATACACACATAGAAGTATACAACATTACAAAGTTATACTCATAACAGAAAATACATGTTATTTTTAAATGTATTTATAGAAATTTAATTTTTAGAAAATGTATGACGCGTGTAGATAATTCTAAAATGTTGTATATTGCTCTTATTTTATCACCCTTCAATAGTTATATTAGTATATTTGTCATTATGCAGATGATCACCAACATTTTTAATTTCCTAATTTTATGTAGAATACTAGAATACATTTTGAAAAATATAGGTGGATACATAATAGTAAGTTGTCAAACGTTGATGTCTGTAGACTTATTAATGTATTGTTTCGTCTGTGGCTGAGTGGCTAGGTGATCACACATGAAGAGCTGTTTTTTCTATTGTTATTATTGATATTGTGTCACCATTAGAAAACGATCATTATTATTTAAATACTTGAACTAATATCAGTATTCATTTTATTACCACACATTAAATCAGCTAACACCAATTAATTAGTATTAGTGTTAAGTATTTGAATTCCCCCATTAGATAGCGCAGCATTTAATTTGCCTATCTTCTAATCAGGAAGGCGTACCAACTTATTATTAAAGATGCTTTAAAGAACTTAAAGAAGCGACGTTCGTAGATAATAATTATTATAACTGTAAATTAATTATTACTAGAGACAGCGCCGACCCAAGATACGGACGAACCGGATGGTTGCCCGGGGCGCTTTTAATATATGAATATTTTATAAATTTTAGTGTAATATTCTGTTTTATAATTTTTTTTTATAGATTATACGTCACTTTCCAGTTTCTGTTATTATATTACAAACAATTAAGAATAATATACAACAATATTATATAATCATTAACTCGGGAAAACCAAAAAAGTATGAATATAAGTTATAACTAGGGCTAACTAGGGACTTCTAGGAGTTTGCATGTTTTTCAATAATCATTCAAAACATAGCTAAGTAATATAGAAGTTTGTTTCATGGTAATACGAGTTCATATTTAAAATTTATAGTTGCATATTTTGCATATTTGACCATTTTTTAATTATAAGTGCATATTTGAGCATTTTTAATATGAAAATGGTAGTTTTAAAATTAAATAAATATTTTATACAAACAATTTTAAATTTAGATCGATTTCCTAGACCAGAAATATTAATTTTATGGTTTTATATATATATATATATTTATATAAAATTAGTATTGTTTTTCTCGCCGAACGCTCCCATTATTATTTATGGGCAATGGCCTTAATGATATACTTCACACGTGATTCCGATAGGCGATAGCCAATAATATTACCAAAATAACATTCTATGAAATTATGACATATATTTATAATCCCGTAGACAGGACGTTCCGTGATATTTTTATTTTTGATTAGTTGACAGTTGTTGTGCGTTCTTCGTATCGTGTTTTCGTGCCGTGATATTTTCTTTTTGTATCGTACTATTGCGTGAATTCTCAATAAAATAATTATTATAATAACCGATTCCGCGCCTTACATGATTAAGGCCGGCAAAGCGATTCAAAATTTGTACACTAAAATAATTCATGTAGCCTGCTTGGCACACGGGCTTCATCGTGTTGCTGAAGAAATAAGAAACCAGTATAAAAACGTCGATCAACTCGTATCTAATGTGAAAAAAACTTTTCTTAAGGCACCGTCACGTATTCAAACATTAAAATCTGTTGCATCTGATATTCCATTACCTCCGCAACCAATTTTAACCAGGTGGGGTACATGGATTGATGCTGCTTTATATTATTGTAAACATTTTGAAATAATTAAACAAGTTATTGATATGCTTGATGAAAACGATGCAGAATCCATCAAAAATGTAAGCAAATTTTAAAATCAAATAATTTGGAAGCAAATTTAGCTTTTATCATGTCAAATTATGGATTTATTTCTACATCTATCACTCGACTTGAAACCAAAGGCATGTCACTTACTGAATCCATTAAAATAATTAAAACTACAAAAGAATCCATACATTCAGCAAAAGTTGGTGAATGCACTCAAGCTAAGGCAATTGATGAAAAATTCCAAAAAGTTATGGAAAAAAATGTTGGATTTGTGCAACTACAAAAAATATCAGACATTATAAATGGACAAAATGAATCTATGGACGGATTGCCAACAGATATTAGTAGTGGTGATATTCCGTTTTTTAAGTTTGCACCAATCAGTTCTGTTGACGTGGAACGTTCCTTTTCAAAGTATAAAAATATTTTGGCTGATAACAGGAGGTCATTCGAATTTTCCAACTTGAAAAAATATCTCATAGTTCAATGTAATGCTCAAGGTAATAAATACAATATTAATTAAAACAATTTACAAATATATTCAATTTAAAAATGTTTTTTAAAAAGTATTTTTTTTATTTTAGACTAGAACTCGGGTGTTAGAAGAAAATCAATTATTTATTATGACAATTTTTTTTACTTTAAATTAAAATTTTATTAATTATGTCTACATATTAAAATAAAAAGGTTTTTATTAAATACTGTTATTTATTTTTTTTAGTGCATATTTTAATAGCATATTTGGTAATTTTTAAAGGCATAAATACATACATATTTTAAGGTTTTTTAGGGAATGAAGTCCCTAGCCCTAGTTATAACCGATACGTTTGAGATATAGGAATAGGATAGTCGCCATAGGACTTTGTTGGTTATTATTATAGCTATTAATCGTACAATTTATCGTCTTTTATTATCGATATCTGTAATGTTCGTATATATGTACAATTATTTCACATTTTTATTTTGCTGGTGATGTTGAACAGTTGTTAGCGGTGTCGCCGATATCGGTCAAAAATATGTTAGTATTTTTAAATAATAGAAGCAATTTTGAATTTACACATATGTAATAATAAATTATAAACAGCACTCATAAATTAATGTAATTTTATTTAACATATTAATTGGTGGATAAAAATGGCACCAAAAAAAGCTAGCGGTTATCAAAATCGTAAAAGGAAACTAGAACAGCAATTAACAGGTAGAAAAATGTCCAAAAATTTCATCATTTTTTAAACCTGATATAAACGTACAAAACCCTAATGTCACATTTGGGAGTGAATTAGAAGATAATTCTAACGAAATAAACGATTTTACTAATAGTTCTAGTAATGACGATGAATGTAGTAATATTCCTAATATACTCCCGAATGATCCAAAAAATATCGACGTGAATAAATCTTCTGACGTCATAACTAGTTCAAACAATTTCATTGATATAGCATATTGGACTGAACAATTAACAGCTACTGACAAAGATTACTTGATAACAACAGGACCTAAAATGTTTATTGATTATATGAAGAATTTTAATTTTTCTAAAGATAATAATAACCGTAGTTTTTCATATTCGTTATTTTTTCGAACCATAAGTAACGGAGAAAAATATTTAAGAAAATGGCTAGTGTATTCAGAAACAGTTAATACAGTATTTTGTTTTTTTTTGTAAAATATTTGATCCTACGAGTCGATCTAATTTAGCCAAAGATGGGTTAAAAAACTGAAAACATGTACACGAGTATTTAAAAACTTACGAGAATTCGCCTCTTTATATTAAATATGCTAGTATGTGGTGAGAAACTAATATAAAGCTTAAAGAAAACAAATCAATCGACGCAGGCTTACAAAAACAAATAATTGCTGAAGAAGAACATTGGAAAAAAGTTTTAGAACGATTAATTGAAATTACCATTTTTCTTGGAAAAAATAATTTAGCATTTCGAGGTTCTTCAAACAAGTTATTCACACATCATAATGGAAATTTTTTGGGTCTTGTCGAATTGTTAGGAAAATTTGATTTAGTAATGAATGAACACGTTCGACGTGTCATGTCTCGTGGAATTCATGTACATTAATGTGGAAAAACTATTTAAAATGAAATTATTAATATAATTGAAAACTTAACACGTGACAATATACTAGGTCGAGTTCACAAAGCAAAATATTATAGTATTATGTTAGATTGTACTCCAGATATTAATCACATTGAACAACTTTCTTTGACTTTGAGATTTTTTAATATCGACGAAATGTGCATTAAAGAATATTTTATAGAATTTTAACCAATATTCAACTCGTCTGGCGAAGGAATTTATGAGTCTATATTAAGTATGTTGAAAAATTGTAAACTAGAACTAAATGACTGTAGAGGTCATGGATATGACAATGGGGCAAATATGAAGGGCAAAAATAAAGACGTTCAAGCACGAATATTAAGAACAAATCCTCGAGCTTTTTTTATGCCATGTGGTTGCCATTCACTGAATTTAATAGTCAGAGACAATGTTTCTTGTTCTATTGAGTCAAAAAACTTTTTTGGGACGATTTAAAAAATTTATGTTTTATTCTCTGCATCTGTTGGACGCTGGCATATCTTAAAAAAAACACGTAAAATCTTTAACTGTTAAGCCACTATGCGAAACTCGATGGGAATGTAGAATAGATTGTATTAATGCTATTAAAAATGAAATCTCACAAATAATAGATGCACTGATAGAATTAACTGAATTAAAAACTGCTGATCATTTAGTTATTTCTGAAGCTAATTCATTAATTCAGTTCATAGAGAGATTCGAATTTTTAGTTTTGTTGTGTTTTTGGTAAGTTATTTTATCAAAAGTTAACCTTGTAAGTAAGTCAATGCAAAGTTCAAAAATGGATATTAGGACCGCGATTTTACTTTTGGATAATTGTATAAAGTTTTTACAAGATTATAGAATAACTGGACATACAGAAGCTATAGTCTGCTGAAAAATTAGCTTTACAATTAAATGTTGAACTGAAATTTAAAGTCACTCGTGTAATACGTAGAAAAAAACAATTTGATTATGAATCTAGAGACGAATCTTCAGAACCCCAAAACCCAGAATTATATTTCAAACAGCATATATTTAATAACATATTAGACCAAGCAATATATTCTATTTCTAAACGTTTTGAAAAAATTAAAGAATTTAATGATACATGAGGATTTTGTACAACATAAAAGAAAATAAAAGCCACGAAGATCTATTAAAATCATGTAAAGATCTACATTTAAAACTTAATGATCAGAATAAAGATAAGACAGAGTGTGATTTGAATGGTATAGATTTGTGTAATGAAATTGAGATTGTAAGACCATTATACTCTAAAAAAGATAGCTGTCCATTGGAAATCTTAACATTTATTAATGATAACAAATTACAAGATACTTTACCAAACTTATGGGTCGCTTTAAGAATTATGATGACAATTCCTGTAACTACTGCAAGTTTCGAGAGAAGTTTCAGCAAATTAAAGTTAATAAAAACGTACTTGAGTTCAACAATGACAGAAGAACGTCTCAATAATTTAGCATTAATCAATATAGAAAATGATATAGTTTCTAAATTAGATCTAAACGAAGCAATACAAAATTTTGCTGATTTAAAATCTAGAAAAAAATGTATATTTTAAAAAAATATATTATTATTATTATTATTTAGTATATTGTATACGATTAAAGAAATAATTTTAATACATATTAATTATAAATAATAATAATAAATTGCATCTAAATAAGTTTTGCAATCCTTTACCTATCCATAAATATAAGAATTTTGAACAAAATATGTAGGTAAGTATAAAAAGTATTAAATGTATTATAGAGAATTTTTGTGTAAGGGCGTCTTTCAAAAAATTGTCCAGGGCGTTAAAATACTTTGGGCCGGCCCTGACTAGATAGTTTAATTGTTTTGTGTTATACCACTATAAAACTAGTGTGCAAACCAAAGCACAGTCTCAAACACAAAGTGCATATATAAAATATATTAATTGTACTAATCTAACCTTTTTTTCTAAAATTCAATTAACATATAAATTAATTTAATAAAAACCTACAGAATATTTTTTTGTACAATATTACAATTTACAATGTACAATTAAAAGTAGATAAGATAGTTAGAAATATAATTGTTATATTTAATATATATTTATTAAATATACTTACTTAAAGTATTTAAAAAAGGAGGAAGTAGGTAAACCCCTGCTATACATTAGGTAGTTGTTGACTGTCAAATGTACCTCATCATTGAGTAAGTCACTGTAATTATGTGTTAAATTTGAATTAAATTATAAATCATTGCATAAGAAAAATTATTCCGAGCGAAGGGGGTCTGTATTTTACTATTAGTTTATACAGCTGTTTTCATGCATATATGCAAAAATCATTTTCTTGGTAGAAATGCATGCGTGATTTTTTCGTAAAAGAACTGAGTTGCATGAGTGGGTTTTTCGCAACATGGCTAAGATACGTGTACGGTTTATTTACAACAAGCTGATCAGCGCAAAATACGAGTGGCATATTTAATATTTAGTAAAAATGATAATAATAATAATAAATAATAGTATATTTTTAATTTTATTATAATTTGAATCAATACCAACTAACCATAAATTGGTTTTAGACAGTAGCATAAAATTAATCAAAATGTTTTGAAAATGTCATTGTGTGCATATGAGTATATTCAGTGCTCGACTTGGGGAGGACGCAGGGGGACGGAGTCTTCTAACTAATTTTTCAGAAATTTTAGCGTACCCCTACTTTTATTTTTAAGGCTTAGTAACGTTTAATAAGTGATGGGGACGCTCTTTTTTTATAGTTAACGAGTCCCCCTACTTTAATTTTGCCAAGTCGAGCACTGATTATATTATAATATGTCAACATTTCATATTCCAACAAATAATATTTTAGAATTACAACAAAATAACAATAAACGCTATTAGTTATTTAAATAAACTAATCTTAGTTCAAATTTTAAATACAAATATCTATAAAAATAAATTGTGATTATATATTTTTTAGATTTTTTTATTCCAATCAGCATAAACTACTTATGAGGTGCCTCAATATCAAATGTTCAAAGAGTAATCAAAACAATTTTTGTAAAAATCATGTCTATGTATTTTCAAATCACTAAAATAACAACTTATGTAGTGTCTTTTATTAAAAATACCAATTAGATCCAATTCGCTTTCAGAAACCACTCCTAAAGTTGAATATTAATGCATTTTTCTACTATAAAACACCCGCAATAAAAAAAACATATCACTGTAAAATTAATACCTATTTATCGCTCCGCATAGAATCTATAAAAATAATTAAAATAAGTACCTATAATTAATCATATACTTATATATATATTTATTAACATTTATTAATTATTGATATACACAAACATACTTAAATAAAACTGTAGTGGTGTCTTTATTTTACCATTTTAATTAAATAATTTATTAATTTATCAATTTAAATTATAAATTAATATTATAGTAGAATTTTTAAGCATTTTAATATACAAAATTTAGTTATAACGATAACCATCTTCGGACCACTTTTGTCTTCTTTGAGACTTAGATACTTTTTATTTTTAAAATTGTATTCAATGCTTTTTAATTTTCTTCATGTTAAAATATGTACAGTTTAAAGTCTAGACTATAAAATCTAGAAAGACAGCATAATAGGTTTGAATTTTTTTAATCTGATTTGGAATTTATATTCATAAGATGTTTTATCAATGAAATCATTTCTGAATGTCTATATGCATTCGATGCATCAGACGAGCACAATATTTTTGTAGCAATATAATCTTCTATAACGTATGTTTGACGGACATTTACATTATTTTGTTTCTGTGGATATAGTAAAAATTATATACGATTTAATTAACAGTTATTAATAATAATAGGTATTGAGTATCAATGTATAATAAAGAACTGAGATTTTTATTTTCAATTTATAATTATAATGTGTATTAATTTATTAAGCATTATATATTATATATTAGTAAATCGTCAGTATTTTATAAATATATATATATTGGGAAAAGAGGAAACTACCAATTGAAAATGCGGAAAACACAGACAATGAACAACCTATTGAAATGCTCCTACCGCGTGATAAAAACGATCTACGACCTACTGACAAATGACAAAGAGCAGCAGTAACGGCTTTTTGGATGACGATCTGAATGACATGAAAGAAAAAAAAGAAATATTTTATATAAATGTATATAAATAACAAAATTAGAAATTCTCTCTGTTGTATAGTAGATATCGAGTGTATCTACGTCATTATTGAATACATATCACTTTAATATATATATGAGTTAAATACCTATGCATCCAACGATAAATTATTGGCAACGAAAATGATTCTGAGCAGAAATAGTTTATCGGCCTATTTTACTAAGAATATTTTATCGTATATTTATATTAACAATTCTATATTTGCAATATGGAAGGTTAAACTACTAATTTTTGCCAAAAAAATCTAAAATAGTAGACTATTCAAATTAACGATTGCAACACAATTCCGTGAAATGTCTCATGGTTTTAAATAAAACATTGTCTTACAAAAAAAAAAAAAAACAATTTTAAAACAAAATTTTCGAAAAAATATAATTTTAGTTTGTAGGAATTATCGTATTTGATATTCTGATTTGAATTTATGGTTTTTATTCTTTATAACTAGAGGTATATTTTGGAATTATATTGGTAATAATTTTTTTAAGAAATTTCAAAGCTTTTGGTACCAAAATATCGTGTTTTTTTCTTATGACGGCCAAAAGTTCAAACTTCAAACTTCATTTTGCAGTTTAAGTTTAAGATAATTAGATAAATTTCAATATAGGTATAATAGGTGTGTTTATAATTTATAATAACGTGAGCAGACAATGGCAACGTTATATAAAAAATCATGCGAAATCATACATTTATATAATATATATACTACCGTGTATGTGTGATGTGTTTATTGTATATTAATATTTAATGGTTATTAAAATTTTCTAGAATCCCTAACGAAATGAACATTAAAAAAAATTTAAGCTATATACTTCACTTTTTCGAACTTTCATAGAATGTATGTCTTATTGAAATCTAAATATATCTCGTATACAACTGAATAATTAAATAACTGCTGTATTTTAATTAAAAATAATATAAATGAGTTAAACATCCCACGCTAAACCAGAAACTGATCAAAATTGAAGTCTTAAAGATTATTAAAACCTCACTTATCAACGTTACGTCATCAAAAAGAAAATCCATTCATAAATATATTGTTTATACTAAGCTTATTTAAAAATTAAAGCTAATACTTACAAACGATTTATTTCCACTTAATATACTTAAAAGACGATCTTCTAAGAAATTTTGAGCATCAGTCGAATTAGTAACCTAATAATATAATAAGAATAGGTAGGTATAACAAGAACAATAACATTAAAATAACTATTAATTTCGATTAAATAATATTACGTAAACTACATCATATTAAAAATAATAAATTCCAAAAAAAAATATTTTGCCATATTATAATTTATAGGCAATACACTAATATCAATTTTTTGCGATTTCTGTTATACTTGTATGGTGTCGAAATAAGTTTGTCTGAATGTTGGATTTAAGCTATCGCGGACTATTTCCGTAACTGAAGTAGCAATTATTTGACAAAGCTCTTTATCGTTTTTTTTCTTTTTACAAATTAACTTAGACATTTTATTAATTTTGACGATATTAAAAGCACATTAGCTGAACAAAACAAATTATTTATTAAAGGTACTTTTCGTATAAATATATAATGTCTAAAAAAAACTGTAGATCATATATAAGTTAATAATGATTTAATACTAATGTAAATTCTTTGATTGATGATTTCATTAAAATTTATTCCTTGAACACGGTTATGGTCCATTACGGTTATGGTCCATTACGGTTATGGTCCAACCGCAATACAATAGCTAATAACTACTTTACCGCTACCTACCTAATAAATTTGGTATTGAGTATTAACCACAAAAATCATATCAATATTGAATACCTATTACCGGTATAATAACAAATTAATTCTGGATCATCGAGACACCGGTGTACGGCAAACATTTTGATAAGAATTCATACCAGGTCCGAGACATTCAGATCTCGAGAAAATATGGTCCAAGTGGACAGTGGCTAAGTAATTTAAATTCGCCGACATTTAAAGATCTCTACCTGTTTGACATATCTAGATAGGTACATCCATTTATTATTGGTAAGATTTTACAATTTACGTTTTTAGAGAAATAATACTGTTAGCGCTAATCTTGAGATGTTGAATTCTGAATTCATGACAATATATAGTTGATCATAATACACTATTCTATACACCATACATTTTCAAAAATATATTGACACGTTTTGAGTTATTTATAAATATTTTCAATTTTCAATTTGTTTAGTTTTTTTCTGTGAATGTCGATAAAAATGTTTTCGTTAGGTCAAAAAACTTGAAAATGTAATACAAGGTTCCTCATAAATTGTTTTAATAACAGTTGAAATATATCATTGATACATAACACAATTTTTTTTTATAAGCATTTTTTTTTTGAATTTTAACAAAATTCATCAAAATCTTGAAAATTTGCAAATTATTTTTTAATTAAAAATCTCTAAAATTTCCAATTTTTAAAACAATTGATTAAAAACTAAGTTTCTCATAAATAGCTTTTACTGTAACCGAAAAATTGTGAAAATATGTAAACACATTTTTTTTAATAGATATTTTAATTTATAATATTATAATACTGTGGTAAGTAATTTAAACTTTATAAAATAAAATAAAATGTGTCTACCAATTTCTTTATAAGTTTATAAAAAATATATCGAATAGAATTTTTAATTTTTGCTATTTTTTTTTTTGCCTTTTTTTTCACTGTTTATTTTTACAAAGTTTGTACGATGGATGGTCTATTTCAAGCATTGAAAACATTCAAAATATTACTACATATAGTACATATAGTACATAAATACATAATGATCCAAACAATATATCTATTGATCGATTAAAATCTTAAAACTTGCCTATACAGATGTCAACACAGTATACAACTACAGCAACATCAAGTATTAACAGCTGCATTATGTAACAGCAACAACAGACATCAAAACGACAGCAAAAACAATTACAGATACAAAAACCTACTGGAAGCACCTAATCTAGGCAAACAGTAAAGTTGCCAGTTACTTATTATTAGACACATTACTGTCACGCTAGTTCATTAAATACATATAGGTAACCTACCTAGTATTTATAATTATTATAATTAAATAAAATACCAAGTTACAAATAGTTGGTCACAGTTGTTACACTATAAATTATGATCATTAATTTTATATTTATTTTTTATTTTAAAAACGTCTACAACGAAACCGGAAACTTTGTGTCTGACTCCAATAACGAATACTTTTGTACACATAATAACTTTAATAAAAGATTTATGTAAACTACATTGTGTTTAATATTATTGTTAACCATTGATGCAAATAAGATTTGAAATTTGAAGAGAGCTGAAGTCTTAAAGTTACCTACTGAATAAAGTATTTGTGAATGTATTAAACATTGGAGCTTAGCCTATAAATCCTTTATCCTCCTGTTTGCACATACCTATGTTGTTAACTAATTTATAACGTTACGTGGGAAAAATGGAAAATATTACAATTTTACCAATATTTTATTATATCCTGCGTGTATATAAATATATAATATAAGTATTTTTGAGGTATCCATTTAACGTAAGACACTTATTATTTCCAAAGCTTGAATTAAAGGTGGCGGGATGGATGAAGTCCCTCTTCTTTTTAGAACATATTTGTGCATACCACTTTTAGTTATATTCTAATTAATGAGACATTTAAATGATCAGGTATGTACATTTTTTTTACACTTTTACATTTCCCTTCTAATTGTTTTCTAATTCAAGTGTTTGTTTTGATTATTTCAAAAAACATTATAAATCATTAAAAAACAACATTTTTGGGAAAAAAACGATATTTAAATTGTAATTATTTTCAAGATTTTAAATTCTGAGTGCGGAGCGGCGTATTTATTTTACAATAATGTGTTTTATTTTAATTTTTTTTTTCCAGTATGTATTCACGATAATAATGCTTCGATTTTTTTTATCAGCATCTTTTCTAATGAAAAAGTGAATCTAGTTGGTACTTTTAAGAGATCATTTTTGAAAATTCCCAATAATTTTTTAAAATCGCCGGGAAAAACAAAAAAAAAAATTAAGGAAAATCTATCATTTTTACGCAAAACTGGTTTTTGACAGAATTAATTTTTTTTTATTGATGTAAATCAAAAAATAATTACTGTAGATAAGTACATGAAATTTTCACCAAATTTTATATAACCATTTTCTATACACAATGTAGGTACAGATCGTCTTTGCTCAGAATCATTTTTCGTATACAATGATTTTATATTATTGAATTCAAATTTAACACATCCATTACACTGACCCCACTAAACACCCAATGTATAGCAAAATGATACCTACTTGCCGACCTTTTTTTACTCTTTTAAATGACAAGTGACATACGTTTTTAATTTTATATTCCAAAGCAGAATATTATTCAAAGTATTTAAATTTATGAAAATCAAATTTCGGACAAGTAGTTTATTAATTATAAACTTATATCTTTAAATACCTACTTTTTATAACTAATAATCTGCTCGTCCAACATTCGACTTTTATACATTGAACTATCGAAGTACTTTCAAAGCACATTGAGCCCAAGACAGTTTTAGATTTTAAAAAGTAAAAATGTAGATAGGGATTAAACCTCCCTTATAAGTATACACCGATGGACGATAATCGATGGCCAGGGCCGTATTTAGACATTTTGCGCTGTAACTTTTTTAATAATTAATTTTTTTTAAAACGCCGATGAGGTTGTCTCCTAAATATTATTGTCAATAAATTTTATAATAAATATTTTTACTTTAAAACCACTTTTTAATACCGTTTCATTTGTTTTTCGTAGACGTGTTTTACCGCTAAAAATTTCAGGTAGAACATCCTTTTAATATGGTAAACAGAAAAATAGCTAAATTAACTTTTAACTACATACCAAATAACAAGTAGCACAAATAAATGTAGTACGCTTACTTCTTAATGTAGGAAATGTGTATTTAAAATTGTGTTTAGTGTATAGCTACCTTGCTAGTGTAGGTAAGCTGCATGTTTTTAAGAATAATGCCGGTAATTTTAAATGTTGGTAATCTTCTTTCCTCTTTGCCGTCCATATGTTAATTCCAGTTACAAACTACTGTGATACTTAGGTATTAAGTATTAAGCATAGGCGCAATTTGGGTTAAATATATGTAATTATGTCGATCAAAGTGACAAGTGGGTGGCTTCCCCTGCCCCCTATTCATATGCCTTCGTTATATACTATGTACCTAACTTACTTATCTATATTTATTATTTTACTACGATATATATACTACTTCACTATATACACATCTATTTTAACAAATTATTATATTTATTTATAATAAAATACCAATGTGTAATACCTATAAAGAAATCGGAATGGTCACTTGTCGTCTGACTCTCCGTACGTCATTAGTTCAATTTATTGACGCTTTGACATAATCATTATCGACTTATCGCCCTTTAAAGTCTCCGTCGATAGTTTATAGTACTACAGAATACGAGTAAATTTAATCTATTCTGTGACAATATATTTCTTAGTATAACTTATGGGTGTATATTGTTATCTGTATTATTCTGGTAGTTACCTATGTATTATTAATTATTATTATGAAAATAAACAAAATCTTAGAAATAAAAGTATCTGATTGTCTATGGCGTAATATGGTCAATACAATTTTTGGGGGTGTTGAGAACTTCCAAACGCCCCTCAATTGCGCCCAAGGTAGTAGGTATTAAGTACTTATTTCAAAATCAATCTCATAAGGTTTTGAGCGTTTTAAGTTTTAACATTGAAGTAATCATCATACAGTATTACTGTCATAGTTAAGACTAAATTAGTATTTACTATCTATATTAAATGTATTTAAATTAAATTTAGATCAAATATAGAGAATATTGATTGCATAAAAGTAAGCAATACAGTGTAATCAAACTATTTATTATATTCGTATTTTGTACGAGACTCGGGCGCATACCTATAATTTTTTAAATTTGCACTTTTAAGTTATAGCCCCCATAGGTATTAAATAAGAATTATAAATTGTTAAACAATATATTCTATTATTTTATATTTACTTGGAAATTGTAAACATTTAAATAAGACAATTTAAGAAACCAGATTTACTTTAATGTGCACTAGAATTTGGTTAATGCATGTGCTAACATAATTTAAGATAAATTTGTAAATAAAAAAAATAAATTACAAAATATAATATTATTTTACTTAAATGATAATAATAACACAAAGCAACAAGAAATAAACATAATCAAAGATTAAGTCAGTACAATTAAAATTAAGCATTAAAAAATAATAATAATAAAGCTAACGGTTTATAATTAGACTATTATTATGATTGGAAACATAATTTAGGAGACACCGATGGGTATACTTCACAGTCATGGCAGTTGACTCTTCAAATTGCATACACCTGCGGCAAGTGCGACGCATGTAAATAGCATCATGTAGTTATTGTGCTGGATACGTTCGATAGTCTGTCAAGAGTATCTTATTCACCCAGCGACAAGCTTTGAACTCGTCGGGTCCCAAATATTTTTCAATAATCTTTTTCTGAAACAAAACAAAAATCGCAACGGTTAGCATAATAATACAGGTAAAAAAGTAAATCGCAACCACGTAAAATTCACGTCATGACGTTGCCTGCCACTAATGCACAGATACATAATATTTCAATCAGTCGAGGAACTCATAACATCAACAATGTTTATTTATTACCGTTAAACATGGGGCGCGCGTATAGTACAAGGTGAGCAATATAATATATTACATAATTAAATAATTTTAAATTACCCATTTTATTTTAATAAAGCCTATGAATTTAATAGTTGGTGATTAAAATAATAATATAATGTATTAATGTATGTGTATAAATAGCAATTTTTCCAAAAGAAAACAAAATCGAAGCATGCGGCGTTCGACATCAACGACATCGTCTGCATTAGCGTTGCTGGCATTTCTATTTTTTTTGAGCATACTACAGGTAATACCAATAATAATAATTATACACGTAATAAAAATGATACATAACTTATTTGCTTATTTTATAATAATATGGATATTATGTTTAATATATAATATATTGTATACATATAAATGTAATAAAGGCATAGTAGAGGAGGAGATTTGAATAGTTTTATTTTTTTAATTCGGGCTTTAGAGATCCTTGGATGAAAACAAACAAGGACCAGTGTTGATGACGCGCATAACAAAGCAGTCAAAAATACGACCGCGCAATGATTTCACTGAAGACAAAAAGTCAACTATTGAAACTACTACTCATAACAATATTATGGTTACAAAATTTGAAAACACTTATAATAAGTAGGTACTTTAAATAAAAATTACAGTAATGGAATGACATTGAGTGTACTTACTGGTGTTAAGTTCTAAGGTGATAAAATTTAATCCAGTGTGTGGTTTCTTCATTTCTTTATATTACAGTATTGTTACAACTCAAATATACATAATATTAAGTATGTAATATATTTTTATACATAATATTGTATTCAGTTTACCTAACAAAAGTAGTTTAACAAAGGCACACAGATAGATCTTAAATAATTTTTCTTTTTTTAATTATATAAACAATACAATATATACATTTAAAAGTAATAAAAATAAATTTTGTTTAAAAAGTCAAACACATTATAACATATGAAAATGATCAAATATATTTTGTTTGTGTTAACTTGCTTTCACCTTGATCTCGGCCTAACATCCGATTCCAGTCTGTTTGACCAACAACAAAGCCTATAGCACGCATTTTTTCTTGTTCACGCCGTTCTTCCATATCAGCCCAGCGAACCTACATAGATGGAAAGAGAAAAATGTATAAATTATACAATTTTTTGTTTTCTGTAAACACTGGGTAAAAAATGTATTTTGAAAGTTTTAAGTGCCATTTAAGCCATGTCAATTCATTAGAAATTGATTCTAATTGGTCCTTTGAAGCAGTTAAATTATAATAAATATTGTAAAATATAGTCTCACAGTTAAATTATAATTTTATGTATAACAGAATATAAAGATATAAATTATTGTAGTATGAATTTAAGGGTTTCAAATTAGAACATTAGTAGTAAAAAAAAAAAAACTATTTGTTTAAGTCAATATGGTATAAATTTACAGTTTTTTAAGATTTAACTTTTCTTTTGGCCTTCGGAAATATGCACATTAAACATAAACATACTTTTTAATAGTTTAAAAATTTAATTGATATTAAAAAACTCAATTATCACATTGAAAACCACAATTAGAATACATATAAGCTTCAAAATATTTATATATTATGAGTACATAATTAGGTACTTGTTTGATATCGCTCCACAACTGGATGACCATTCGTTGTACTGATATTTTTTATATACAGTTACAAACATTCAAATAAAAGTAAATAACAATAATTAATTAGTGCATTAACTATGGTTAATAATTTTATTGTTTTATTAATATCTCATATATAATTACATATAAAAGAATAAAACAGATTTATAAAGATCCTTCAAATTAATTTTAAACAATATTTTATTATAAGCTAACAATGTTTGTAAAAGGGTGCCCACTTTAAATTATACATATCTACAATATAACAACTATTTAACATCATACTAACAAAATTAAAATAGAATAAAATAGAATTTCAAATATTTTAAGTAGTATTTACTTTTTTTTACCATAAATAATTCATATACTATATAGACTAATCTAAAAGATAGATATCATAAAAATGCAGAGAAATATCAATCAATGATTGAAATTTAGATTTTAGATTAGGTAGATGGCTAACATAAGATCAACTGGTAGCAGAGTGATATAACAAACAAGTACTCATAATTAATAGTCTTAATTATTAAATAACTATCAATATGTTTATTTATGAATAAAAATAATAATAATTGCATGGTACTATTAATATGAATGTGTGAATTGATTAACTAAAGTTATTGAACTAATATGGTTAAAGCTATATAAATATTAAATAGTATGATACATACCCTTTTTTTTCCATCATTTACGACTACTTGTTCACTAACAGAAAAATTATCTTCAGGTATTTGCAACCACTCTTTTATTGAGCTTTCTGGTTTTTTCTTGCATAGGCCATCCAATCTTTCTGTAATACATTTCTCGTTTAAGTATTCAAATTGAATGTTCAATAATTGTAAAAAAAAAGTAATTTTGAAGTATATTATTAATGTTTTTAGTATTTTTTTTTTTTTTTTTTTGAAAACAAAAATAGTAAATATATAAAGAAATAGAAAAAAAATTAATGAAACATACTCATCTTTTCTTCTTGTGGTATAGTATCAGTCCATTTGCAAGACAATAATTTCATGACGTCCTGTAGAAATATTAGCAACCAAAAAATAGTATAATAAAAATGGTATCTTCTTGTTTTACAGTTTTTACAAGATGCTATGTTTTCAACAAAAATTATTATATATTATGTTTATATATATAAAAATAAACACTAATTTAAAACTATTGTGGTATTTTGATGAAAATAAGTATCTTTGAGTATATAATATTGTATATACACGATTGGTTAAACATAATTGTTTATATATTCAAGTGATGATTTTATTTTTTATTTTTATTTTAAGCATGAACATTTGAAGCAATCTGTTATTGTAACTTATTTTTAATTATTTTTAAGAAATTATATTTATTTGTAGAATATAAATATACAACCTCAGTAAAACATAAAACTAGTATTATTGTACGTATAATTTTTTTCTCCAATAACATTTTGTTCACTATCATAATAAATGTCAATTTTAAGGAAAAGTTAAATTACCTCTTCTTCAAATTCAATATTTATATTTTCTTCAGAACTTCTGTCGTCAATGGTCTCTTCGTCTTTATCCACTTCCATTTCAACATCCGAGACATCTTCCATTTCCATCTAAATTAATGATACATTTTACATTTAATACATCAAGGATAAGAAATAATATTTGATTACCTCGCTTTCTGAAGGTGAAAGAAGTAATGACCGTATATCCAACAGTATTTGATCAGAAGGTGTCTTAACCCATGATCTCATTATACTATTAATATCATGGGCTGTTCTATTATGAATATTACGTTTGATACACAAATCAATATCAGATTCTAATTCAATAACATAGACCTAAATAAATATATTGAATTAATAAGAAAACAGTTTTATTATTAGACACATCACAATTAAGCTTAAATATTCACTGTGATAATTTTTTGTAAAAAAGAAAATAACATTATGTGAATATTATTAAATTATGTACCAATAGACTTTTTATTTTAAAATACATTTAATATTATACTGAAAACAAGTTTTTTTTTTTTAAAGTAGAGTGAAAAAGTAAGAAGTATAAGAGTAATAATAAATAATAATTAGGGGTGGGCCGATAAAACTTTTTAACGACACTTGATACTCTTATATGTTTAAAAACATTTTTAGCAAAAAACACGAAAAGATGTTAAATTAAAACCAAAACCAAAATCAATTAACAATAACAATTATGTTGCATATTAGCATTGATTATTAATACAAATATACTAATTGGTAATTACATATTCTTTATATTTCAGTTTTTAATAGTTTCTTTTTAAGTTTTAACAAAATTAATTAAATAAAAATAAATTTAAAATTTAAAATAATAATAAATAACTAAGTTTCTTTAATCTATTAATCAAACAATAAATAAATAGGAAATTTCAAAATAAATAATAATAACCAGGATTAGGAAGTTCTAAAAAAAGCATTTTTTTATTAGTTAGTCTCAGAACATCCAAATTAAAATGCAAATTTGTTTCATACTTCCCCGATGACGAAATTTTTGATTTTGCTAATTTTTCATATACATTGATTTTAGTGCTATTTTGCTTTATTCCAAATTTTAAGGTCTATTTTTTTTTTATATTTGCTCATCAAAAATGAATTAGAATTTGAATTAATAGGAACTCATCTGAAACCTCATATATTGAAGTGAATTATTTTTTAATTACTGGAGAAGAAATTTCTTCAAATCTAAACTGTCTTCCTGAAGATTTAAATTGCAACGACCTGTATTTTTTAAACACGCCTCAAACATATCCCTCAATGTTAAGCAAATTTTACACAAAATTACTTAAATAGTTTTATATTGTTATTATTCATGTTAACTACTTACAAGGAACAGCAGGTACCTAATGCTTGAGTAGTGAGCACCTTACATCTACTATAATATACCATTAAACTACTATACATAAATTATGATTAAAAAAATAAAATTTTAAAAAATGATAATAAACACGGTTTTTATAATAATTTTGTATATTTCCTAATTTTTAGTGATATTTAAAGTGCATATTATGGAGTTCTTTAATGGATAGTAAAAAGCTAAAAGGTAATTGTTTGAGTGCTATAACTTTATGAGCCTTGGACATTAGTTACTAAACTATGTTTTTTTAAACAAATTTAAATATAAAGCAATTTTTCAAAACAAAAAAAATGTTAAATATTAGGGACAAATAAAATTGCAAAATAAAAAAAAAAAGTTAAAATATATATCAGATAGTAATAACATTCATTAAAATGATAATTACAGTTTAAATATTGTGATTAACTGTGATACTACTATATATCTACTACCATCAGTTTTATCAACAAATTGTAAGCGTATGCATTTATGATATTATGCTGATGGATTTAGTTTTTTTTTTCACTACCAGTTCAAATATCAGTTTTGAAAATATTTAATAATACAAATAAAACCAATACTGCTAATATTAAGTATCGCTTCAAGTTTCGGCCCATCCCTTAATTAATAATACACTTACAGTAAACCCATTCATTCGAGAAATCTCTATTATTTCTTTATAATAGGAAACTTTATTATTAATGGCATCAATAATATAAAATGAAAAATAATTTTCTAACATTTTTTTTTTAAATGCTTTTATAAAAGACGTTCGATATAAATTTTCATTGGCAGAATCATGTTCATATTCCATAACCTAAAAAATAAAAATATGCATAATCAATAAAATATTTTTTTATTGTTTTTGTTTTATCATTACTCATCATTAGTTTTTGTAAAATAAATAAATATTCAATTATTGCTGTAGTTGTAATATTTCTTTATTAATTCAAAACCATAAAATAAATGTATATTTAATTTAAAAACATATATCTCACATATAAACAAGGATGCTTGTCTGTCTGTAATTAATAGACCCAACTACTGGACCATTTTCAATAAAAATTGTATCAATAGATTCCTTGAGACTGGGAACATGTTTATAGTCTATTTTTTTAACTCCTCTCCTATTCCTAAAGAGTAGCTCCCTTTTTTGAGATATTGGAAGGTACCTTACACATGAATTTTTTCGGCTCAGGGCAAAAGAAAATGCATTTTGTTTATTTTTATATGGTTTCTGTTAGTTACAGTCTACTTTTAATAATAATAATAATAATAATAATTATTATTATTATTTTAGAATGGGCAATTGCGGGCAAGACAGCTAGCATATTATAGTGATTAAAAAAATTGTTTTGATACATTAGTTTTAAATATACTACATAATATTGAGTAAATCATTTTTTAACCATATTAAAGTTGTTTGAATTTGATAGCCATAAAAATAACTAATTATAATTAATGACATTTAATGTCCCAGCTAAAACAGGTCATAATAAATTCCAGTCTTCAATAAAAAGCAGATACATATTTTCATTAGTTTTATAAGGATATTAAAATAAGTCATTAAGGATTAAACTTGTATGCCACTACAACCAAAGTTATTATAAACAATTCTTAGGTAAATTAAAATATTACCTTTCTTTCCACTTTTTTATTGGTTTCAGGATCAATTTCTATTTTTGTTACTTCTGTCATAAAATAATCATCTAATGATAGTATTCTCGGAGCTTGACCTCCCATTGCTACTTCTTTTTCCTAAAAAAATTCATTTATAGTTTAAAAAACTTAATAATAACAATATACAATATGATAATATACAAACTTTGATTAGTTTTGCAACATGTGATTTTCCTGAGCCTGGTAAACCTCTTAATATTATAACTATTTTGGAAGGTCTATTGGGTCGACCAGGTGGACATAATAACGTCTCAATGGTTAATAACTGTCGATTAGATGATTTTTTAACTTCATTGGTCTTAGACACTCTAGGAGGAGATGGCGCACAGATATCAATAACCTCCATTACAGGCTGCAGTTCTTTTTCTTTCTCATCCTCATCATCAAAAATTGTTATAGTATCTATTGTAATAGATGTTTCTTCAAAGATGTCAACAGTTTTTTTTTTATCAACATTTGGTATTATTTTATCTGATGAGTTATATAATACAAATTATTTTTGTTAAATTTTATAGTATATATTTTTATAAGATATATCAACATACCATTTACGCTGACTGTTGGGTTCATAATTAATGTTTCTTTATTTTTATTTAAATCATCATCAGTATCATCTTGGATAGAATCTAAAAAAAAAAATTACTGAAAGTCATAACTTACAACATTTCTTGTTTCAATTAAAATTATACTATAATAATGGTATATTCATTACAAATAAAACTTAAAGGAAGTTTATATTGATATAAATAGACAATTACAATATGCCAGCATCAAATATTTTTTATGAAAATTAAAATGTTTTTATTATAATGTAATAGTATTAAAAAACACAATATCAATATATGTTGTCTCCAATTTACAAATATAAAACATGACAAATTTGCATTCAGTAGAACCAATTTGGTGTTGTAAGATTGAATATTTGAGTAAATAGGTCTATGATAAAACTTAATAGTAAGAATATTATCTATGATCTCTCATTGGTTTATTACAATATTTTAATTTTGAAGCAGTTATGAATATGTAAAATATTAAAATATAAAAATACCCATAATTCGCTTTAAAATTATAGTATCCTAAATACCAACGAGAGATCACAAATATTATTCTTATCTTTAAGTTTGATCATAGATCAATTCACTCTATTATTAATACAAACAACAAAAAATTGGATATACTGAATGCAAATTTGCCATGTTCTACATTTGTGGATTCCATTAAGTATATTGGAAGCATTGATTTCCTGTCATTGTCTAACACATAGACTACATAAGAACTTAATCATTCTATATCAAACGTAAAATATATTGATCTAGTGAAGTGATAAGAACTCCAGAAACAGAATTGAATTTATAGTAAGTTTACTTGAGATAGACATTTCCATATTTTTTAATTTTTTTTAGAAAGTAACCAATACTAAAATAAACAATTAACATGAATATTAACACCAAAGACTTGAAAATTTGATATAAGATTGCTTATAAATATATTTACTGAAAATTAAAAAAAAAAAAATATTGTGTAGTCAAAACAACTTTTTATAAGCAATCAAAGTTCAAAGTTTGACAACTATTTAAATATATATATATATTTATACTCAATGACAAAGTACATTAAACACCTATAATGCAGCAAATCAGTTACCTACATTTTTTAATATTTTGACTTTTATGACTTTCCTATTTTGAACTTTAAAAACTGTAATTTAACAATTTCTTAATTTATATTTTTTAAAGAATTTTTGGGATAACTTTTAAAATTATCTTAAAAAAATTAAAATTAAATTATTTAATTTAATTAAAAATTATCTTACCAATTCATTAAATCAATTGGTATGTCAGAAATAAAATGTCTAAATTTCTATGTTGTGCATGTTTTATATTAAAAAATATTATAGTAAAAAAAACTTTTTTTATGAATGAGTGATTCAAGAAACAAAATTTCAATACTATTTTTAAAATAATTGAATAAAATGCATGCTTATATATTTAAAATATATTTAGGTATATTTGTTTTGAAAATCAAGTTTGAAATAAAGAAAAAAAAATTACCTTCTTGTTCAATTAAATCTCTCGTATGATTTGAATTTCTTCTACTATAACCTGAAAATTTTTTTGCGATTATCACATTGTTTGATGTACAAATACAATTCTTATTAGAGTGTATAAATAATTAAATAAAATAGAAATGGATGGAACCAGTAACATACAATTGAATTAAAGAAAATAAGTCTAGTAGAGGATTTTTTTTATCATGAAACTCATTTGATATTTAAAAGCCCAATTATCAATTAAACACTGTTTGAGCTGATACAATTATATCCAAATAAGTCTTAAGTTAGTAGACTTTTTCTATATAGTGTAGTTATATGATAGTGATTGGTGGTAGCAAATGATTTTTACTATTGAATAATATTCAATTATTCGTAAAAACTATAAAATAAATTTCATGACCAAATGTTATTTATATAAAAATTATTTGAATAATTTATTTATTTCAATTAATGTTATATTTATTATCATAATTTTAAATATAAATAATAGAAGTAATACTAGTATAAGGTCTATTATATAAAATATAAATATGGTAAATATAAACAGAATAACAATCATTCCTAATCTGTAAATATTTTTAATATTCTCAGACATATCATATCCATAATTTAAACACTCGAATAATATAATTGGAATTATTCAAATGATTGAATAATAAGAATTATTTTTTTAAATTATTCGAATAAATATTAAAAACATTCGAATAACACTATCGAATTATTCAATAGTCGTTATTTGGTAGTGTCCATTACTTAATAATGTATATATAGTAGAAAAATTTCAGGGCTTATAGTAGTGATTAACCAGGTTAACATTTGATGGAAGCCCTATTGAAAAAGCCTCCCTGGTTTTTAGGAAAAATAATTGTATAATAATATTATAATTTTTTTTTTTTAAAGATTTCAATTTTGTTGATCAACATAAAATTTTTTTAATATTAATAAAAATATACTTATAATATATATTAATTTGTAACTCTCATATTTAAAAATTGATATTTAATATATTATACAAGGTGATTCTTTTAACATTAAACATTCATTATATCTATAACTATTCACATTTTTAAAAATATTTCTTCGGCATAATTTTAAGTTATTCATAAAACAACAATTTTCTAAAAATATATTTTTTTAATTTTTATCATCATAAATTTTTGTAGTATAGCACACATTTTTAATTTCATACTCCATAGCAGAATATTCAGAGTATTTCAATAAGTAAAAATCAAACTTTGGAAGAATAGATAATTAGTTATAATTATTTAAAGTTTAGATGAGCGGAATAGTATGCAAATATTGTGTGGGGTAACCCTGTGCCACTCCGTTATTTTAACTTTAAATACCTATACTCATGAATTCCTAGTCTAAAATATGACTTTTATGCATTGGAAGTACTCTCAAAAATATTTTGCTTCAGAATTAGCCATTAAAAATGCATGTTATCATTAAAAAAGTAAGAAAATAATTTTTTTAGAAAAATGTTAATAATTTTTTTAAATTTTAAGTAGTTCATGATAAACTAATATGATTAATATTTTTATTTAATTTAAATTACAATATGTATAACATTTGTTAATAATAAGTATGATGTTAGTTTATAGTAGTTGATATTAAAAAATATTAACCAAAATAAATAAATGTTTTAATAATACTATAAAGTTGATAGTTGAGAGAATCAATATCAATTTTTATCTTGAGCAAAAAATTAACTAAGGTACTCAACCAATTCACCATGTCCTAACTCGTTGATAAGTTATGTCACACAATCCTTTAGAAATAGATAATTCTAGATTTTTGAATATCAATGGTTGTTAGCTAGCTAAACAAACATACCATACCATTTTTATAAACTTTTATATTTATGTGCAAACAGATTATGAGACTAATGTCTATTACAGCTATGTAGTAGTGTACTATTTACACAATCGTTAAAATTTATTAATATACAATCATACTATCAATAAAATGGTGGTTGAATTCATTAGTTAGCACTCTCCTTTAATTGTACTCTATCATTTTCTATACTATTAACTATTTTATTAACACATTAACTTATAGCTGTACAAACCTCTATCTTGCCATGGCAGTATGCGTTTACCTCCATGTTTATAATCATAAATTCTAATGGGAACCACAGTTTCCTTTGATAATCCTAAGCATAAATAAATAACAAATGTATATTTATTGTTTAATAGATAGGTATAAAATGATACATTACCTGGAATTACTTTTAATGTAGGTAAATGACGATAATCAAATATTTTAACTGGATCAATTGGTTGAGCGTCTTTATATAGTTGCTTTGTAGTTGGAAGTGAAATTATGGGATCTTCAATTGGTTCTTCATTGTTTGTGTAGCTCTCATCCCATTCAATATTAGATTTATTTGTATTATTACCAAAATTCCCTCTTGAGGGTGGCCCATCTCTAAATGAGTTATAATTTCCCCTTGAGAGTGGCCCCTCTCTAGATGAGTTATGATTTCCTCTAGAGGATTGCCCACCTTTAAATAAGTCATAATTTCCTCTTGAGGATGGCCTACCTCTAAATAAGTCATAATTTCCTCTTGAAGATGGCCCATCTCTAGATGATTCATAGTTTTCTCTTGAAGATGGTCCATCTCTAGAAGATTCATAATTTTCTCTTGAAAGTGATCCACTTCTAGATGATGGTTCATAATTTTCTACTGAAGGAGGTCTATCTTTAGATGATTCAAAATTTTCTCTTGAAGATAATCCACTTTTAGTTAGTTCATAATTACCTTTTTGGGATACAAAATTATTTTTATCAATAATAGGTTCATTAGAATATTTTTCATCATTATCATTTAAAAGTGGTGTTCCCATAGAAAACCTTTGATTCGTATTTCTTATATTATTTTGAGATTTAAAGAAATCATCTTCATTATTTTTTAATGTTAGCATTTCTTGAGAATAATTTTGATTAATATTCCTAGAAAATTGAGAATTTGAACGAACATATTTATTATCAGCATTTCTTATGATTTGGGATTCTCTCGATTGACTTAAGGGTCGTAAATATTCAACATTATAATGCCTTGCATTTGACTGTTCTCTAGAATAATGATTTTCATTATACATATTTCTATGTTGTTTATTTGAAAACTGTTCATCTTTATAATTTTGAACATTAAATGGTTCTGAACTAAACTTTTTATGTGCTTCCATGTATTCATTTTCTGGATCATCTTCTTCATCAGCAATATTCCAGTTTCTTTCATATCTAACAAGTCAAAAATAAATATCAAATTATTAGATAACTATTATTTCACATTTGTTATTATTAATATTTAAATTAATACCTATTTGGTGCATCATTTCGAATTTCCAAATAATTTCCTGGCTTATCTAAATAATTAAAGAATAAATAATTGTATTAAAATTACTTAATGGTTGTTTAAGTATGTAAATTATTATTTTTTATTTTCAAATTATTATTATTATTGTTCTTATTTATTTCTCCATTATTCACCAATCCATAAAAAAAAGTAAGAATTTAATATTAATATGATATTAGAATTGTATTAGTCGAAATATTTTTCTTCTTTCATTATCTTATAATATTATTGAATAGATTGAAGATATTGTTTTAAAACAAAATATATTTAAACATATCAATATTTTATTATTAATATAATAAAATAGTTTTTTTTTTTAAGCGTGTACTATGTAAAAACACTAATTGAAGACATTCAAAATCTTTACGCAAAAGACATGCAATTTGAACTTTGTTTTTTTTTTTTTGAGTTTGTTGTTATGTTTAACAATTTAATGTGTATTACTAAGTAGTAACAAGCTACTATGCTCACTGAAAATGTTACTGTTAATTTAATATGCACACAGTAGAGGGCAAACAATATTATTTTTTTTTAGATGGAAACCCATGTCCTCTTACATAGATTTTTCATGAATTTTAATTATTTTTTTCCATATTTGTCCATATATTTTAATGATTTTCTCTCTTTTATAAATTCTTCTAAAAAAACCATAAAGAGTAATAAAATACATAAATTACATACTTATTTACTTGCTAATCATATTTATTCCAGAAAAGCAATGACAAATTAACATTTTAGAGTTAACAAAACTCTGTAAACTCTGGCAATAAGCCATATATAATATACAATTTTTAAAATGATTGTAAAACATTAAAGAAGTGGTAGTTAACTCAATAATTGGAGTTCAGAAATGTCTCAAATACTCTCAAAAGTATTGAATAAATTTAATTCACTGTAACTTGATTTTTTTTAGGCTTAGGGAGTTAATTAAACTGAAGTTCATGAAAAAATATTGGTCAAAAAAAGGAAAGGTGGGTTATGTTAGTATTTATTTATAATTTTAAGTAACTAAAAATACAAAGTTTAAATAGTATGGATTTGCATAGGTAACATTGAATGTTTTTGATTAGCATTTACATACTCTAGAGTATACAGTATAATATAACATAAGTAATTTTAATTGTTCTTTAAATAACAGCTTTTAAATCCAAATAATGGTAAGTGTAGGTAAAGTATGGTTTATTCGAAAAATTAACAATTGCCAAATTACTATTTTCCTAATTATATTTAACATATATTAAAATAAGCTTTAAATCAATTAATTTTCAATATACATCTTACCTAGTGAAATGGGTTTAATTAAATTCAAGCTTAACAAAGAAGGTGGCTTTGAAGGAGCTGTGTTCATACATTGTTTTGACTGTTGATAAGGAGCATTAGGTTTTTCAGGTTGTCTACTAAAATTGTTAAAATCGGAAGCATCTCCTTTTGTTTGGTTATAACCATGGAAATTATTTGATAATGTATTAAAATTTCTATTATATGATTGATCATCTGGGGGTTTATTGTACAGTGTACTAGATTCACTTGATGATTTATTATAAGATCCTTCTAATAATGGTCTTCTATAATTCATATTAGGAGCATTTTGTGAACTATTAAAATTTAAATTAGGCTTATCTCCATCATATGGTAATCTGGAATCATTATCAGTTTGTTGACCAAAGCTAGATATTGAAGTGTTATCAACATCTGGTGGTAATTGATTCTGATATACCACAGGATTATTATACTTAGACCAACTGGAAGAATTTTGGTACATAGATGTAGGTGGTTGATTCATTTTATTATGAGGCATGTTAATTGGATGCGAGTTTAATGCTGAAGGGTTCATAATGCTCTTGGGAAAATTAAATGGCTTGTCATCCGGTGTTTGAATTGGTCTTATTTGATTCTGTGGAAGAATTCTTGATACATTCAAAAATCCCTTTGTTGAATTTTCATTATTACTAACTAAATCCAATCCAGGTATTTGATTTTCAGAACTTGTAGGTGTCGTCAAATTATTCTGCTACATAAAAATTAAAAATACATAAATACGCAATATTATTTATATTTATTTAAATTGTATAAATTTTATAAATTAACAATTAAAAAAACACAAGACATGGTCCAGTATCCTAAGGCTGATGGTATTTACGATATACTTATATTTACCGATTTTAAAAAAATAGTAGTATCTGGTATTCAAAAATATGTATATTATGATTCAGAAATTAAAAATTAAATATTTTTATAAAACATTAGTTTTTAACATGGTTAAATAATTTGTTATTGGAATTTTAATAATAGAAGAAAACAAATTGTTTATAGGTATTAAAATTATTTTATCAAAAAATAGTGAGTAGAAGTGGATAATTTTGTTTACAATATATCTTAGTTGACCAACATAATAACATGCAAGTGTAGAAAATATTGAAATAAACATAAAATAGATATTTACATTTTGTAAATATTATATAAAATAGATTGAAATAAATTGAGTAATATTTATAAAATTATAATAAAATTTAATAATTACTGATTGCTGTAATGAAGGTGGTGGTCCCAGAGGTGGTTCATTTGTTAAATTAGAAATATTAATTGGCATCATGAGATTGTAGCCTAATCTCTGCTGGGTTTGTGATTTATTTTCTTCCACTTGAATAGTTTCCTTCTATTATATAAACAAAAAAAAAAAAAAAAATATATAGTTACAGTAATTTATAATAGGTAACTTTTAGATATTATTTAAAAATTACAGCGAGTTTAATCAATATTATAATAATTTTGAGATTAATAGCAAGTAATAAATTTACCTTTTTTTCGATTAATTTTAATTCCCTTTTTTTTTTTAGTACTTCACATTTCTGTTTTAAATGATCACGCCAATTTATCCATTTCTTTTCATATTCTAAATACTGAACCTAATTAAACAAATTACATTATTATATATTTTAATAAAATGTAAAAATATGATCAAATGCATTTTACTTTATCTGGATGGTTTTTGTTTTGTTCTTTCCATTTAAGAAATTGTTCTTCCCATGATTTAAACTGTTCTTCAAACAAAGCTTCAGTTTCATCACTTAATTCAATTTCTTTTTTATTATTGCTTATATCAATTTTTATTTTTTTTTCACTTTGAAATTCTGGTTCTAATCCTCGTTTTATTCCAACTTCATTATTTATGGTATTCTAATAATAGCATATTTTTTATTATTAATATATTTTTATTATTATTTTTTTTTTTTTTGTTAATATATATGTTAATTTTGTGTTTATAATTACTTGTAGAGATTGATTAGTTACTGGTAAAGGCGGTCCTGGTTGATGGTAAGAATATTGTTGATTTTGAAATGTGATTGAAGAGGGTTGTGAAGGTTGTAATGATTGACTTGGAGGCATTGGAGGAGGTGCTGGTTGTGAGGTTGCAGAAGTAATTTGTCCAGTCTAATATAAATTGAATACATAAAATATTATAGTAAAATATAATATTGTCGATCAAATTAATCAATTGATACAATTTGAAAAAGTTTAAGAATAAATAATTTTAAGAATTAATTTAACTAACCTATTGACAGTATATATGATGCATTATTTTAATCAAAATTGTATCTCATAATCCACATTTAATACCAATTCAGATAAATATCTAATAAGTAATAACTATATTGTTTAGTATAATATGACAGAAAAATATAATGTTAGTAATTTGATAAATCTTTCTTTTTAAATTATCTATAAGTAAGAACACATTTTCATTTTGGTTTTTTTTTAAATAAAGTGCATACATTATAAATACTGAAAATTACCTGAATTTCAAATGCAAAACAACTACATCTAGATATTAAATTATGTACTAATGTGGAATTATGTACAATATTTTTAAATACTTAAAAAACTATTCTAGAAATAAAAGATTGATAAAATATTTTTAAATTACAAACCTGTTGTTGCCATTGTTGAAATTGTTGTTGCCACACCTCCCATCTTTTCCATTCTTGCCATTTTTGAACCATCTGAAATATAATAATAAAAAAAACTAATTAACTATAGGGTTTTAAAAATATAATTCATTAACTTACAGCAGGATCTATTGCATTTGGTTGAAGTGGCCGATTTATCTATAAATTATAATATATAATGTATTTTTGTACTTATAAAATTAAAGCATTAAATAATATTAAATTATATTAGATATAAAATAACCTTTACCTTTAGAATAATACAATTCACAAATTTAATTTTTGTAAAATATAAAATGTACATTTATATATATATCATCAAACAGAACTTTTATATTTTCTATTCAATAAATAAATCTAATAATAAATTTACAATTTACTTAAAAATGTGCAAAATTAATATATATAAGATAAGAAAATATGTTAACAAATAACTCAATTTGGCAGATAAATTAACATTACCACAGAGCAGGAATAAGAGTGCTAATGTTAGCTAATTACATTTTATTTTAATTTAATATATATTGAAAGCAAAAAGTTTCCACACAATTTCAGTTAATTTGTCTGTATTTATTTTTTTTTTTAATTATGCTTATCTTCATATTGAATTTTTATAAATATCATATACTAAGTAAATTTGTTTTATTTGTTTTATGAGAAATAATATAAAATCATAATTATAGATTGTTTAGATAAAAACAGTGTATGGCAGAAATCTATAGGTGCCTAAATAAAAATTATGGAAAACAGACAATCAAATATGAGGACTTAGATTGTCTTACCTTTAAATTTCATGAGTCAATTCATTATAATAATAACAATAATAGAATAAAATAAATTAATCAGAATGTAAAATTTGTTATATTGTTTATTAATAAGTTGGAGACGATATAAGCGGTTATAAAAAATTAATACCAATAAAACTGTAATATCTATTTAAACCATAGTATACATAATATATTATCAAACATCAATGTTGTTGTATATAAACACTTTTAATAGTTATTGTTTGAGTAAATAAGTATTTAATAATTAAACAAAACATTATTTTAATAGATACTGCTCAAATATTACCTATTAACAAATGCCTTCCAAAGTGTATAATTATCAAATAAAATTAAATTAATATATTGGCATTTATTACATATATTTGTAAACTTTTTGACAATATAAAACATGTTTAAAAATTATCTGTTAGTTATGAAATAAAAGTGTTAAAACTATACTTGTATGTGGACACCAAATTAAAAAAAGTAATGATTGAGTATTGAATCGCCCCTCCACATTTAAAATATTTCTAGGTATAGCACTTTAATAAACTAGTATATATATATATATAATAGTAAACTAGTTTATATATATTTTATATAGACAAATATAAAATGTGTAAGGAATTAGAATAAACAATATTCTATTTTTGTTTATATTTTATTTTAACAAATGAAAAATATATATAATATAATAATTGTCATTTGTATTATAACTAAATAATTACTTACTGAAATATTTTGCATAGCATTTGCAGCATAAAATGGATATGATTGCATACTGTTTTCATGACTATTAGCTACAGGCTTGTTAGCTGCAGGCGGTGGAATTGAAGTAGTCCATGGAGTTGGATACATTTCGTTTTACTTAAAATAAATATTTATACATTTATGATATTATTATAATAAATAATAACATAATGATTGGAAGATACTTACAATAATTTTTGTGTATTATTTTTGTAGTATGAGTCTGTAACTTAAATATTTTAGATTGATATTTGGTATGTACAAATTAAATATTGAAAATATACGTCATAATGTTTGACGTCTGTAAATGTAATAGAGGATTAACTATGTAATTTCCATTATTCATTATCAAAAATTTAAAAACTTTATTTGGCAAACAGCGATTATAATGAGAAAAGTACTAAACGAACGAGAATGAAAGATGACTGAATACAATGTTTGTGTTTAAAAGTTCAATACCTAAAACCATAGCTACCGGGATCATGGTTTTTGGTAAATTTGATAACAGATATGAGATCAAAATCGTTGATACGTTATAAGATAACAGGTTACTCAATATTGGTCTTTCAACCTAAAGTGATAGTTTGTAAATTCAACCAAAGTTACTCGTTTAATTGTTTACTCAACATCGTTTCAGCCTGAAACGAAGCTGAAACTATAGTGCAAGTTGCTGAAACTTTCAGCAACTTGCACTATAGTTTGGTAATTTTTTAGGGTTTTTGACTTCAGGCTAATTCTATTGACCTTAATAAATAGGTAGATTATTAATTTAACTCTACTGATAGTGATGCTTATCTCGTGAAGATAACAAAACCAATTTAATTTTAATACATTAAATTTTATTCATATTAAACTATAATTTAATTAAATTTAATCTATTCTGTGGTTCAGTTATGCAAAGTAGTCTGTTTTGGAATATAGTTGATAATGTTAGAGTAAAATCTACCACAAAATAATGGACTTAAGAATCAGGAAAGACTGCGGTCGAAACGGTGTATACTACATACTCTGTATGTGACATTAGTTGTAATGAAAACACGGTACAGTGTGTTCAGTTCAATTTCTATGCCCTTTTATTTTTATAAAAAATTTTCACAAATTAAGGCATCATGCAGTTCTGCCCTATGATAACAGGCCAGATTTAATCTCATGGAATAATCGTTGAAATCGAAGCCAAACGAAAATTCAGGTACACCAACATTAAAATATAAAATATCTCATAAATTTAATTTTTTTATCTCAATTTATGTATTTTCAAATTCAAATATTTTTATACAATTAAAATTAAAAAAAATACTCTTATGAGTATTTTTCCTGGAAATCCGTGAGAGATAAAGCGTCAGACATAATAGATTTAATTGTTCCTCATATTAAGCTACATAAATTATATACGTCTGATTTTTCGAAAACGTGATATAAATGATTTTTTGAAGCGTCGTGATAGATTTAGGGCCTTGCATGAAAATTCTTGTGTGAATCCTTACATCTCTTATATTTTGCTGACCAACAAGTTTCACAAAGTAAAGGACTATTGGGAATAATTTTTCTACGCAATGTGCTTTCTCTAAAAAAATGTATTATTTCTTTTGTGATCCTGGTTGTATTTCTTACTTTACTTCACTAACGTTATTCAAATTATAAAATACAAAATTCAATACGTGACTAGCACAATGGAAGAATAGTGCCATAGGATAAGCTTCATTAATTAATTTTTGAATGCCACTTATATGCCCAGCCATTGTAGCGCATCCATGGTATCCTTGGCCCACAAATCCATTCAAATCTAAATTACAACTTTCTAAAAATTCAATGATTATTTTTGCAATAGATTTAGAATCTAGTCTTGAAAGAGGCGAGTAACCAAGAAATTCTTCACAAATGTTGTGTTTTTGAAACTTAACGGCGTAAAGCAGATACCGAACACCTATTGAAAATTGTTCGATACCACTTATATCGGCAGTCTCATCAGCTAAAACCGAAAAAACAGATGAAAATTTCACTTTTTCAATAATGTTTTTTCGAAGTACATTAACACAAGTTTTAATAAATTCATTTTGAATTTCATGTGAGATTTACAACGAATTTTTACCTTCAGACTTTAAATGCTTATTCAAAACTTCATCCCCCGATTCGATACGGAATTGTAATAAATCTGTAAAAACGAAACCTTCATCATTTTTACCTCGTAGTGGAAGATCATGGTTTGCACGAAATAAGATTGATGATATGATAGAACAAAGTTTCACCCTGTTTTCTTCTATTTTTCTATGAAATGCCGAATCTATTTACTTGTGAACACTCAATTGTTTTCTGTCTTTTGAGCTTAAAAAATGTGACGCATTAATTGCGTCTTTATGCTAAATACTAATTTCATGAACTTTTGAAACCTCGTTCAATTTTTGATATTTTATGCATGGAGGAACATTGAAGGCCCCTTGAACACCTTTATGTACTCGAGGTCGAAATAATACACAAACGCGACATAATGAGCCTTTAGAAATAGCTGAGTAACTTAGCCATGGATATAGTGCAAACCATTCCATACGAAATACTCTCGTAGAGTCATTGGTCAAATCTTTTTTGAAGTCATATCGGAGGAACCCAGGGGTCTTTCAATAATTTTAAACGTAATTCATCATCAACATAGGAATTTAAATACAGTCCAATATCTAATTTATTAGCACCAACAGTCAACTGATGAAGGAGTTGTGGTACTTCTTTTTGTTGGCTGATATCTATAGAACAATTAGTACTTAAATTATCTATGTCATGATTGCTTTCATTTATTCTTGATGGACTTGATTCTATTTTGCGTTTCTTTTGCAAAAAATGTCGTATGTTACTCATTTTTATATATTAATAATTTTAGGTGAGAAATAAAATAATATATTATGTTTAACATATTTGGTATTAAGGGCGTTGAGAAATATACACACGGACACACGACACTCAGTCACTTTTATCGCATCTGATAAGTTTACGAGTTGTCGTGTAGGATAAAGGCTACTATTAGTACTATTTATATATATATTATTGTCATTATCGGGTTTCCTAATCGTAGCCACTAGCCCGCGTTACATTGTAGCCGTTAAAAAAAAAACTGAAAATATTGAGTGTATAGTAGGGTTGCCTATACAAAACACCTTCAAAATTGATTTTTTTCAATATAATGAAATACATATTGTGTTCACTATTTGAGGTCCAATGTATGATAAAAATAATATTTGTTCTTAAATTGTAATATAGAAGAATTAAACAATAATTTTTTTTATTTCAAAAACTATAAAAATGCATAGAATTTGTATATATATATGCCCCTTAAATTCATATAGAATATAGATAGTCTTTATAGATTGATCAATTAAGGATCGCTAAAAAGTAATATTATTGAAACAGACAAAATCTAAGGAATAACATATTAGAATATAGACTGAATTTGGCATCAAAAATAGATCAAGATTTGTAAAACTTGTATGAAGTACCACTGAAAGAAAATAAGATACCTTAAAACAATTAAAAAACATATTCACTGTTAAATAATAATATTTATTTGAACATATTATTTATTATAATAATAATTGTGTAAATAACATAATTTCATAACAATAAACTTTATAAATTACATAATTTAATAATACAAATAATAACATTAATAAATAGTTATTTTAGTATTTGAACTAATAATTATTTAAATGATTCAAGATCGAAACAAATTTTATTGATGATTCAATACTAAAAGAATTATTTAAATTTTACAACATCAGGTTAAGCTTGTCAAGACAATAATGAACAAGTAAAGCAAATACTAATTTTGTTCTTTAAAGTTGTTACATTATCGATTATGTTGACATGAACCTAACCGCAACTCAAACATTTATAAGAGAATGTAACATAGGGACCACAGTAAGTGCTACTATAACGACTTAAGAGGAAAATCCCAAATATTAGGGTTGTGTCCCATTTATATGAACAGTGTTGAATAGAATAATTCTAAGTAATTACTGGACCAATGATCTTGACATCAGCGCAACTAGGGGATGCAAAAGGGTTTTTAGCACCCTTTATATTTTTAGGTCTAATCATTGTTATTTAAGTAAAAAATATTTACTGAAAACAGAATTTAACTATTTTGGTCATAATTTATAATAATAATTTGTTATAAATTATTCCAAATCCCTATACTTAATTGATGGCACTATATAGATGTATGCTGCGGTGGGTTGCAATATTACTGGTAAACTTACATGAGTTTTATATTCAAATATTCAGCCAAATCTAAATTAAAAATTATAAAAAGGGTAATGTATTTTTTTTTGTTTTTATGAAAAGTGTTAAATGTGTATAAAAAGTTTTAATATACCTATTGATTAATGTAATTGTAGGGGCTGCTCTGTGAGGCATTTACAATTTTAGCACCCCACGTTTTACAGGTTTAGGTTCGCCGATGGATCTTGACCAAAAAATCATACTGCTGAGGATCAATTAGCAAAAATCAATAATTGTTATTATAACCTATCAGGAAATGATTCATGACCTCATTAATTTCAAGAAATTGTACATGTACCTTCCATACAAAAATTTGGGTATCCATGATTACCTATTTCTGCTGGTAGATGACTCAATGCTAATACCTGAAATATAAAATACAATAATATTTAGATGTAAATAAAACTAAAACTAAATTCAAATTGAAAGGAAGAGGTTATCATAAACCGACTTAGAATTGGCCACACAAGATTTACTCATGGATACCTAATGGAAAAGACCGATCCACCTATATGCCGTTCTTGTAATTCTTCCTTAACTGTCAAACATATCATCATCCACTGCCAAATATTCACGGAAGCCCGAAAGGAATGCGAAATACCAGATAATCTTTACGAAGCCACTGGACCCTATGCTGACACATCTAAAATCATAACTTTTTAAAAAAAAATTGAATTGTACAACTTAATCTAATCCATCCATATTTTCATATATTTTTTTTTTTGTATTTTGTTCTCTCGTTATAATTGTTAAACCCCATATGTATTCCACTATATAATCTATTTTAATTTGTAAGCTAATAACCATGTTGTTGATGCTGTAACAATAAAAAAAAAAAAAAACTAAAACTAACTATTCTGAAAACACAAGTTACCACATGCTTCATGTCTTCTCTTCATCAAATTCAAAATAACTTTTTGCTGTAACATCGAACAACTGACAATGATATTCATATAATTTTAAAATACACATTATTAAGTATATTTGGCAGATATGATCATAAGAAAATTTATATTACCCGAGTATAAAGGGACCAAAAGCATAGTAAATAACTATTAGAATATATTGGCTGGAGGATATTCATAGCACGTTCATTAGCAGTTACAAAACAAATTTCATCATAATTAAGAGGTGACATTTTGCATATGGCTGCCAAAAACATAGATAATTTTTCTTCCGTCTCACTTACCAAAAGAACATAGATCACTGAAAATGGCTAATATATAAAAAAATTATATTTAGCATTTAAGTGATAACGAATATAACCAGAAGAAATTGCTTACTAATTTTTTGTAAAGTACTTGAAATAACAAAAAAGATCGCAAGTCTCTTGACACTTGAGAAAGTGTCTTATATATATTCTAACCATCTATACTGTAGCCAACTTCAGTATACCTTCTAATTGTAACAATGTTTGCAAAAATAATTCCTATACTAACTCCATTTACAATCAATTTTTGATTAAAAAATGTATAAAGCAGAATTTGCATTTTTAACATCAATTAACAATTTTGCAACTTTATGCTCTGAAGCAATAATTGTGGTTGCCTTGATTTTCTTATTCTTTTCACTTTTGATTATGTCTGAAAAAATGTATTTTATAGCAGATTGATGGTGCCTACTAAAAGTATAACAAATTAGTATATATTAAGTATAATTTAAAATGCTTATGTTTGTGATTGCTAATAAATTATATGACTACCAATTAAAATCGCTTAACTAAAATGTCTTATTAAGAACAAAATGTTTTCAATTTTATTCATATACTAGAATTTAATTTTTATAACATACTAATAATATAATTCTAGATTTGTGAACAAACATAAAATGTATTGACATACTCAACCTATGTCCTATACGATGCCAATCATATGATCACACCAAGAGCTACTGTTCTCTTTCGCCTCGATGTGTCAAATGTGGTGAATATCATCTCATAGCATCATGTACCAAATCACGTGAGTCTCCTGCCACCTGAGCGTTATGTAATGGCAATCATCAGGCGAACTACAAAGGATGCACTACCTACAAAGAACTTCAACAATGACGCAGACATCCTTTCAATACAAAACAAACCTCCCAACAACACCAACAGCAGTCCCAACATTACAATACTCAGCCCAGCAACCAACCAACAAATCTACCGTTCACAAACACATGTGACTGATCTTATATAAATGTAACAGGTAACGACACTACTCAAAATAAAAATGCCAATTCTCCCTCCTCCAACAACCTAGAAAATGTTATATCTAAATTCCTAGATGATTTTAAGTCTATTTTTAATCCTCTACTTGCTCTTCTGACTACAGTAATTTTTAAACTTTCACTTTCAATAATCAAATTTTAATAACCCATATACCTCCAATTCTCTACTCATCCTATTATCGAACGCTAATGGCCTTAAAAAGCACAGTAATGAACTTCTCGCCACCCTTCAAGAAAAAAGAATAGACATTGTACTCGTATCCGAAACGCATTTCACTAACGTATCTTATATTAATTTTCCCGGCTACTACGCTTATCGTGCTAACCACCCAAATAACATCATTCACGCGGGTGCAGCTATATTTATCAGACCCTCGTTCACATTGACTTCACTCCCTAATTTTATTGCAACTCACATTCAATCATGTGCAATATCTTTAATTCTAAGATGTTTAAATCTAACCATATCTCTGTTACAATAGCAACAACATACTGTCCACCAAAACATAAAATCTCTACCAATCAATTTAATGAATATCTGTCTACCTTAAACAATAATTTTATTTTAGGTGGCGACCTAAATGCTAAACACATCCAATGAGGCTGCCGTGTTACATACCCTAGAGGAAACTCTCCTACAATTCATATCTCACTCCAACATATCTATTCAGTCCCCTCCTAGTTACACATATTGGTTTACATCTCGTTATAAAAATCCTGATGTATTGCTTATATTTATCACAAAAATCCCTAATAACCTCTATACACAAACCCTCAACCTTCTAGACTCATGCTCAGACCACTCTCCAGTTCTCTTCACCATAAACTGCCAACCTCCCGACAAATTGACCACCACAGTTATATCACAACATCATACCGATTGAAAAAAATTTGATACATCCTTATCAGAAAAAACTGACTTGAAAATTCGTTTAAAAACAAATGATATTGACGACGCTGTTAATTTGCTCATACATAACATAGAATTATCGATATCTTGCATTAAAACTCAAATGCGTATTATTCAACCATAGGTCCGAATCATATGCTACACATCTATCATGACTCTCTCATAAAGATGATACTCTTTGAAAAATTACTAGAAAATTTCTTCATATCCATAACCCACCAACTACCTTATGCAATGACGATGGCAGTTGGGATACATCTAAGCTAGACCAAGCAAATATCTTCGCAAAATATTTAGAAAATACATTTTAACCACACCAAGATATTCTATCTCAAAATAGAATTAAAAACATTGAAAACTTTCTTGACTCTCCTCTACAAATGTTCCTTCCTCCCAGAGCCTTTTCTCCTAGTGAAGTTAAATTTACTATAAAAAAATTCTTCTAAAAATCACCTGGTTTCGATTTGATAACCGCTGAAATATTTATACATTTACCAAAAAAAAACTATTATATTCCTTACTTAAATATATAATTCAATGATCAGACTATCGTACTTCCCAATCTTATGGAAATACTCAATTATAATCCTTAAACCTAATAAACCGCCGAACTGTCCCTCTTCGTACAGATCAATAAGTTTTCTCTCGATCCTATCAAAAATATTTGAAAAACTTTTATTAAAACGTATCCTATCCATAGTCACTGGTGCAAATATATTACCCAACTCTCAATTCGGATTCCGCAATAGCTATTCTACGAGTACACAGATTAGTTCATAAAATCTCTTACGCATTAAGAGGAAAAACTTTATTGTACTGGAACCTTCCTCGATGTCTCCCAAACTTTTGATAGAGTATAGCATGTAGGCTTACTCTATAAATTAAAACATGATGTTTATATAATCCATCTACTTTTTTTTAGAAGCACAATTTAATATTCCGCCTACCTACATAAATCTATGAACTATGAAGGCATTTACTATTATATTTTTAACTACAAGTCATAGTAAATACTAATATTTTATTAAAATTATTTCTAAATTAATACCCATTGATCATTATATTAACTATTAAATAATGGACTCCCTTGAGTATTACCCAATATCCACATATCTACCCACTATAAATAACTTCAAGGCAGCAGCTCCTGGAAAACCTCTTCGCCGTGCCTCTGATTAACACTGATAAGTTATTTTTATATTTATTGGAAATATTTAATATTTCCTTTAATGTTTATAATATCGAATGCTTTAATAGATAAGATTATTGTAAAGCCTATAGAGACTAGCTAGCGATGATAGTTCCCTAATTTCGGCTAACTTTCACAAAGCTTAACCCTAACTTTGTATAACTTATTTAACTAGGATATATTTACAATTTTAAAATATATTTTTTGCGAATAAAAAGAGTTAAGCTGTTGGTTGTTGATTTGTTTAATTGAGTGTTTTATTCTCAAGTTGAGCTTTGATTGTTAACATAAACTGTAATAATAATATGATAGATGATTCACTCATGATCGGAATTTGGAAGTAAAATTAATAAGTAATAGTATAATAAGATTTAATTTTATGCTTTTAAATATTTATTAAATTTTGATCATCTTATCACTGAATTATTAGTCACTAATAGCTTTGTGATAATCTTAGATCATATAAAAGTTTATGATCTAAGTGATAACTGATAGCCGATAATAACTATTGCCTATTTGTTATTTGATATTTTGCTAACGTAAGTTTCATTCTGTATTATTATTTCTATTTTTTTTTTATAGTGTCTATTGGTTACGGATATTTTTTTTAATAAAATTCATCTATAAATTTAAGTTTTGAAATACGTCGATACTTAAACACAATTATTACGTACTTCCTTGTCATTAAAAATGGCTGGGTGTTCTAGGGACAGCGAAAATGTCGATTCTGACAATATACAAACCAATTTGCAGGTAAATTATTATTTTTCCATTCAATTATCTTAAATAAATTATATTATCATTTTTATTTTTATGATATAGAGATCAACTTGTTGTTATGTATGCAATGGTTATTATGGATCATGTTTTGATGAACAAATTTGTCAAACATGTCATTTGTTTCTTTTTTCTGAAGAGCTCACACAAGCTGTCCATGAAGATGTCCATAACACAATGGTAATAAATTAAAGTACAATAACATTTATTAATGATAAAAATAAGTACAAATTAAATGTGTATGGTAGGTAACAAAGAAATATTCATTTTAGTCTATTGTTATGTAATGTGTATTAATTATAGGATAAATCGGCGTTTTGTCCCCATCAATTTAAATATGATAGTGTTTCGTAAACATATGGGATATAAATTATATGTATGTATAATGGCATGTCGAGTTGCATGTGGACGTTTTGTCATAACTACTTTTAGCTATTATAAATATTAAATACCTACTATAGAGAATACAATTATAAAAGTGATAGTAAATATTAATGTTTCACAATTATCAATAATAAACACAATACACAATAACATTCATATTGCGTGGAACTGGAAAATTGACCATTTAAAGTTAAGTGTGAACTACTGAAAATGTGCTCGTAAGACACTAACAACAAATTCGGGTGTGGTGTGCTTTCAAAACAAATCTAAAGAAAATCTTATTGGCCACAACACTTGAAATAGATTTGCAAGGTCGTTGGATTACAACGAAAGGTAATCATCACAATAATTTCTTTTTTATGATAACAAATCAGAATAAAATATAATATTTCAGAAGCATTTCTTGATATTCTATATAATTGTAAACATATATTTATTAACTAAATATTTGCTACGCATTCAAAAGAATTTGAACCAAATATATATTATATATACCACTATGGTCACTAAAAATATTCCATTAGTATATGCTTTTATTATGCCATTATAATATTTTTAATATTTATTAAAATATTGTATATCATGCTTTTAATTAACTTAAAAATAGAGGCTAAATAATACTTTATTGGTGATGAAAAGACCTAAATTCTACAATTACATAATCTAAAACACTAGTGCAACTATGAATTTTTAATTATAAGATGGATGTAGTTATTGTGGATTTGTGTATGAAAAAAAAAAAAATGTTAAAAATTAAAATTTAAAATATGTTTTGAAATATCCTAAAAATGTATATAATTTTTTGGATGTTATACATACTTTTAAATGGATATTAGGAGCAACTAGTATATTAAGTTGATTTTGAAGCAAACTTTTTATTCTTTTAAGTGTTTCTGTAGAATAGTAGTTAATAAGTTATTTTTGAGATCAGATGCAAATTATTACTTGAAATTGGACCAAGTACCTAAAGTGTGACTAGGTCCATTGTATATTCATAAAATCATATTAAGTAATATATTTTTAATTTTATGTATTTTATGTATAGTTAAAAAATGTAATCATGTTTTTAAAAACTCAAATATTTATTTCTTGGCCTATTATATTATTATTATATTATTACTTTTAGTTAGATCAATGTCAATTTTTTAAAAATAAACGTGTAATTAAATATTTAGGGAGTTGAGGATGGTGATAGTGGAAATGATGAACCAGCAGATATATTTTATAACGGTTTTCAACGACCAGTTCAAGATGCACCACTTGATGCACGTGAACAAGCTGCTCCATCACAAGATCTTGCACGACGAATTCAGTTACTATCAGAATTATCAGCTTTGCGTTCTCAATCTACGGATGATGATAGTGATTATTTCCAAGAACTTCCTCCAGAAGGTATTTATTTTATATTCTATATTCTATATTCTTATTATGATATTTATTTATTTAATAATGTTCAAAATTTTATAATTTTTGACACAGTGTTATTGACTGTATTTTCGTATTTGGATGACTTCAGTTTATGGTGTGTAAGTAAGGTATGTACACGTTGGAATCAATTGTTACGTTCACATATCCCACAAACATGGCGTAGGTTTGTGGTTGATTGTTGGCCTCTATATCAACCATTAAAACCTGTTGATGATTGGCTTTCGGTTAGTTCAGCTCTGTAAGTATGCCATTTTGTTATGTAAGTAAAAAAAGAAAAATATAATTATACTTAATAAATGTTTATTTGTTTCATTTGATAGATTTAACAGTTCATCATGCTTATTATGTATACGTCGAATGTATTATCGTCCACATGCTGAATGTCAAGAGAATTCATGGAGAAGGAGACGATTACGACATGAAGTTAAAAGTTAGTATTTAAAGTTTACATTTGTATAAAATTCATAAAGTTATTTGATGAATCCAAGACTTTTTGACTATGCAATTTTGATGATAAAATCAAAAATAATGTAAATAAAATACTAAAATTGTAACATAATAATTATTTAACATTTCAAGTTCATTTGGTCATTAAAATCTAACTACTAAACATTTGAAGTATATATTGTATACAATACATATAGTAAAAAAAAAAAAACCATTTTCTTCAAAGCTATATTATTTAATATACCTCTGAGAAATGTTGAGATGCTATTTTTATGATACCTATTTACTAATTTTAAAATTTTTTTATCTGTGGCTTTACATTCTTTTAGTAGATTGATACGTTACCAATAGTTCATATTGCATATTATCCTTCCTCCTTACAGTCTTTATATGTTAATACAAATCCATATAAATTCCACATCATATGAGGGAATCACGAAAGTTTTTGACCGACAACTATAATTTTTTGACAATTATAAAAATCTTCAAACCACTCAACTAAATTAATAAATTAATAATATAAATTTTCCAATAAAATATTGAGTACATTATCAAGATCTAGTATAGAAACAAAAGTTAATGCAATAACATGAATGACAAACTTTCACATGCATAGAAAACAAGATTTTTGTACATATTTTATTTTATCACTAAAACTTGTATATAAACTGGTATTAAAGTAACTACTGTACTTGTCTATGGTATTATATAAATTAACTATATATTATGAGGTACTCCTATTTTTTATAAAATTACAAACAAAAAACATTTTAACCATAGCATGTATTTTTTATTGTATTGCTGAAGTAAGATTTTATTTTATTTTTCAAATGAATGTCACTATTATATTTTTGTTCAGATTTAAAGATTGATCCACCTGAAGGTATCAGAGCAATATCTCTAGACAATCATTGGTGTCACTGGCAAGCCACAATTTTAGGACCAGCTGGTAGTCCTTTCGAAGGAGGGAAATTTTTTTTGTATATACAAATACCTTATGGGTAATTTGAGATTATTTTACTAAAATATCATTCAAAATTACCAGTAATTTTAATTATTTTTATTAGCTATCCAATGACTCCGCCAGTGGTCAGATTTGTAACTAAGATATTTCATCCTAATATTTCTCGTCATGGAGACATTGGATTAGATTCACTCCATTATAATTGGAGCTTAGCATTGACGATTGCTAAAGTATTGATTTCTATTCAGTCATTGCTAACTGATCCATTTTGTGATGTATGCATGGAACCTGAGATTGCACAACTCTACAACAATGATCGACAGACATACAATACGATTGCACGATATTGGACTCATCGATTTGCTATGAACGATATATTAACTTGGACTAATTGAGTAATTAATTTTTCATTATTTTACTTCCTTTTATCACATAAAAAGATCTGTTTGCCAATTACCTTAGTAAAATTATGAACATAGCTTGTAGAGCAGTGTTAAACTAAGTTTTAATAAATTTTAATTAGGATATCAGTAAAATAATGTAATATGAAAAATATTTTGTTTCTTGATAAACTTAAGATTCGAGTTTGTTATAATTTTTATTTATAGCCTAATTTGTATGTTTAAACTAATATATTATAAGTTATAATAATGTTATAATGTAAAATAAAATAAATATGAAGATATTAATATAATATTTAATAACATTAGAAGTCACAATTAAAGTTGACAAACATCTCAACTTATGTAATATAATATGAAAGATATAAAATGCAATTATTTTTATTTTTAATAAATATTTTGTACAATTTTATCGTTATATAAACTTATTGTTAGCGATACTAAGAATTTATTAATTTTAGGGTTGTTATATGTAAGTTCCACCCTCTAAAACTTGCCTCTTTAACATTGTTTAAGTAGATAAATTCTATTGTCAAAATATTGATTTTATCAAGTCATTCATACCATATAAATCCAACAGGCCATTGTTTGAAAACCCTTCAATCAAACAATTGTTTTGATAAAAAAATAGAATTAAGAGCTGAATTTGACAGAATTTTTTTTTAATCTTAGACTTACTTTCTAGGTTGACTAGACATGAAAGAATACCACAGTCTCCTAACCAAAGGAAGCTATTTTTTTTGTTTGACGCTGTTGACCAGGAGTAGGCTTATTCTTGCCTGATCGTAGAATTTTTAGTCACCATATAGATTTCTGTCATGCAAAGGTCCAAAAGGGGGAGGGATGGCAATCTCTTTTCTCAAAGCATTTTAATCTTGTCTAGATTAAGAAACTGCGTCAGTGACTGGTTATTCAAAATTTATAATATTTATAACCGAGGTAATAGTAAAATAAAGTTTTCATCTACTAATAATTTTAAATTCAAAGTACAAAATGTATGAAATTATATACTACAATTGTATAATAAGTTTATTGCTAGTTGCTACAATAACTATGATCTACAATTAAATGATGATAAAGATGCAAGGTAAGTAAATAATTATTCTCAATAATATATTTTTCACAATCACTGTCCACAATAATAATAATTTTCCATTTTATTTTTTAAGTGAACAGTTGATAATAAAAAATTCAAGCATCAAGCTCATCATCTACTTTCTATAAATAATATGTTCAAAGAAAAATGTTTTTTTTGTAATTGCATTAATATTTAATACTTAACCTCTATTAAAAATATACCACATACATAAATAAAATATTTTATGTATACATAGTGTTAACTGTAAAAGGTATAGCTACAGTCTGCAGGGTGCGACATGTTGTGTGTATACAGCTCCTGACAGTATAATTGGCTGCACCGACTAAACCAGCTTATACTGTGACAACATATGTCGCACCTTGCAGACTATAACTTTATGCTAAATGAAATTAAAACAAATTAATGGTCTTATGTTTACATTACTATAATTAAGTAGAAAAAATATTTAATTTTACATGTTTCAAAAGCCTATAATTGTAATATGTTTAAGGCATAGAACAAAATTAACAATAGTTTACAAATAATGTACATGACAAAATAAACAAAAAAATTAAACAATACAACAAATGGAATAAAAATATTTAACAATATTTATTTTACTATAGTTTAAAATTGTTTTTGTATGTAGTTTACATTTTCTATAATCACATTTGTTTTCTCGTCTAAATATGAAGTAGTTTGTGAATAACAGGTAATATAACTTTTAATAAATTATACTTTAATATGTTGAAAGCTAAGAAGTTGAACGTAAAGAATAAATAAATTTAAAAAATGGTATATAGAAACAATATCTTTAATATGAAACGTATACGTTTACATGTTTTCCTTTGAACAGGAAAAACAATAAATTAAGAGTTTACTATTTACTTATGATTATTTGAATATGATATTCATGGAAATCAATACTTCTTTGTAATCTTTTAGTGCTTTAATGATTGATAGACAGAATCCCTTGGAAAGTGGTAATAATGGATATCCAGGAACAAGTTTTTCATCTAAAAATTAAATATTACAAAATAAAAAAAAAAATGATGGGATACTAGTTTATATTACATATTTTTTGGTGTAAACTATATCAATTATAATATATTATACTATGAATTAGTTATTATTGAATTAATATTTATTACTTTACCTTCGGTTAATTCTTTTTCAGACATTTTAATCCAATTTTCAATTGTATTGATTAATCTAAAAACATTGAATGTCATATTACAATTAAAGCCATTCTATTATATAATTCAAAATTAAAATATACAAAAAACATACTTTGGACCATGTGTTTTTACGTGTTCTAGTATTTCTTCTTTAAAATACCCTGCATTTTTAACATCTCTAAATGAGAGAATAAAATTAATAAAGATTATTATATGCCAATGGAGAAAATGCTAATTGGCATTCTTACAGGTGAGGAGGGGGCTTTATTTTATAATCCCAAATAACTGATAATTTTGATATTAGAGTGTTCTTAATTTTCCATGTGGCAAATAATATGTATTTATTTTATGAAAAACTTATTATATTCAAAATTAACCCAGACTGAACATGTCTGAACAACCATTATTGCTAAACTAAGACTATGGCACAGAAAAATGCAAAACTAAAAGAATTGTAAATTTCTATAATTTCTTAAAACAGCCTTTATGTTCTATGTACATTTAATATTTCTCAATACACACAAATTATTAAAAATATGCAACATATCAGTACCTCTTTAGACTCATAAGAGAACATTTTAATATAATAAGAAGGAAAATTGACTTATGTGACTTATTAGTTATTGATTCCAAAGAAGTTAGTTGAGGTCTCATTTCAAAAGGCAAGAAAAATTGATAAACCTATTTTTATAAATGAGTTAATTTTTTTTTATAATTATGTACTAATGTTTAATATCCTATACTTAATATTAATATAATATAAAAATTAAATTAAAAACCATTTTAAATGAATTTTATACTATAATTTTTGGCATTTTATATTCCTTTTTTTTTGCATTTTAAGTGCATATTTTGACATTTTTAATGCATTTTTCAAGATTTTTTAGTGCATTAAATTGACAGCCCTAGTCATATTTTAATGCAATAGTCAAAGGGTTAACAATTTTCTTTTTTATAACTTACGAATAATTCATGTTTAACATATTGGTCATTGACTGCACTACTTTGATCAGAGCCATTTCATTATAAACACGAGAGTTTTCTTTTGCAAGCTTTTGACCACGCTGAGAATCAAATCCAGCTTCATTATAATATGGTTCACTCACCAATATCAGTCCTGAAACAATTATAAATCATTATTATTGAAATAAGAATAAAAATGCATTTTAACCACCTTGTATTGATACTAGAAGCTGTAATAAATTAGAATCATTAGGTGACCATAATTCAACACCATGACCAGACCAAGTACCCAACAGACTAAGGCAAACTTTTCCATCTTCGTATAGATTTGGATTCAACCGGTCATCACAATAACTATAATAATGACAAAGTGGAGGTTGAATTGGATAAGTAGGTGGAATTTTGACATCAAATAGAAACAAACCACCGGCATATGGAGTTTTTTCTGGTCCTCTAATCATTATCGAAAACAAATCCTAAAATAACAAAAATTTAAGGTAGAAATTAAAGAAATAATTATTTCTCAACTTCTAACTATGCGCCTATAATGCCAATAACAATATTTTAACATTGAGAAATTAAAAAGCCCATTTAGTTTTAAATATTTATTTTTTCTATACATATTATTAAAATATTATTAATTACCACACGATTTTCAAAAGTTTTCACCCAAATTCCCGCTGGTAAACTTTTTTGAAGTATCTGGATGTCTTTGGCAATAACTTTTGGTAACGATGAATGTAAATTATCTTTATCATTGATGTATTTGTGTGAATTATCCATAAGTGTATCTAGCACATCAAAAACTGTAAAATAAAATAAATAGAATTAAAAAACAGCCAATTCTATTTATTTGACTTCAGATATTAATATAGAATCTTTTATAAAATGTTTGAAAGAACGCTGAACAAGCATGAATAGTCTCTGCCTCACAAATTTATATTAAAACATTATTTAATGCCAATTCAAAAAATATTAACTATAGATTTACAACTTATATCATAATTTTCTATATACAATAAAATATTTAAAATATGTAGATTAATTTTAAACTATTTATATCATGAATATATTCATATAATTCTACAGTTTGATTTATATGCAATTGTTTTGGCAACAAATAGATCAAACTATCAAATTAAGAAATTGCTAATAATAATAAAAATCAAATGTTATCCTTAGAAATATAAGCTGATAAACACAGTCTCCTACATTATATTAAGTTAAATGTATACAACAAAGAATAGTTTGTCATTACATTCAAATTTAAAACAATTATTAAACTGTATACTCAAACTTTATTTACAGCAGAATTTGTTAAACTATTTTTTTACTAACATTTATTTATGATTTTTATTGTAATATAATTGGTTGTAGTTTGTGGAAAAGTATGTGAACATTCTGATATACAATAGTCTAATTTAAATTCAGAAGTGATATACTTGTTTAATACACAAGGTTTTCAATTTTACATAAAATAAAAAAAAATGTTTTAAGATTTTAACCCGTCGTTGGTGACACTATGAGCATTTCGCTCACATTATTGCTATTTTGTGAACCATTGGCTTAAAATTATTTTGTTCATATTGATATTATTAATATGCTAATACAAGTTACTAATGAAGATAATAACGTAAAAATTAGCTAATCTATAAATAAACTGTCCATGTTATTTCCGTCCAATGTCGACAGTACCGTAGAAGAAGAACGTAATATGGA
>JACXSJ010001291.1:69257-101725 GCA_014851325.1 Pentalonia nigronervosa | reverse complement strand
ATATTAAAATTTATAAAAGTAATTTACTATGACTACTAACATAGAGTTACAATTGATTATACATATGATTATATGAAATTATACGTACATGTCTAACTTGTATATTATTTAGACCTGCAATATCTACAGCCCTACAGGATATGAATTTAGTTATTTAGATATAGCAGTAGTGGCCTCGTTAAGGGAAACAGTAGATTTTTAGTTATTCTATTATTATAATTATTAGTTACAATGTCAGCAGATAGACATTGGAATTATTTGGAAAAAAATTAATTTTTGAAAATTATACAAACGATATTAATGCTTATTCATAAATAGTTTACACCTGTCTATCTATATTAACCTGTATAATCTACATTAATATTATAAAGCTGAAGAGTTTGTTTGTTTGAACGCCCTAATCTCAGAAACTACTGGACCGATTTAAATTAAAGTCATATCAATGGATTTCTTGATGGGTCGATGTATTTAGCTTCATTTTCAACTTCTGTAGGTTTCTATAGAGTAGCTCAATAAATTAATTTTATTTTGGCTGACAGAAATCGAATAATATTTTGTTAATTTATCTATATATATATACTAGACTGTTCCGACCGGTGTTGCCCGATCCAAATATTCATTTGTTTTATAAACATGTATTTGTGAAAAAATATTTATGCTCACTTTCTATTCATAGTAATAATATAATATTAATAACCACCGATAATAATATATATTCTATTGATATGACTTTTATTGAAAACAGTTCGATAGTTTTTAAGTTTATTAAATAATGGAAACCCGTCTTTGCCCGTGAATAAATAAACAAATATTAAATATATCAAGTGCTCTTATCTCGAATTTAGTACACTGAAGTTCACGGGCAAATCGACGTCGATGTACCTCGACCTTTGTGAACTAATTCGGTTAAGATGTTCAATTTGCTTGTGACGAATTGAATAATTGCATTTGGTATTTGAAATTTTTATCAAAATCTTTCATATAGTTTTTGAGTATATAAAACGAGTATTTACTAATCCTGATAATTGCCCATAATCTGAGGTAGGTACATTAAAACTGAGATACACTAATATAGCACCGTATTTTATGTTCGTTCATTTTTTTCCGGCAAAGTCGGGTTATACAGCTAGTATATAGTACTCGTTCAGCGTTGCCTGAGCTAAATATTAAATTAAGATTAACGTGAAGTGATTTATATACATTTAAACCGCCTAGGTAGGCAATCCACTGCATTAGATTACGGACAATATGCGAGCAGTAAATTATCAGGTAGGCAAGTTGCGGACCCCATGAAATGCGTAAGTAAGTGAAATCAGAATTAGGTATAAAAAGTATTGCGACGGTTGCCCGTGCCGAAGATTTGTTTTTTCAATAAATTTATTTACAAAAATATGTATATGATAATGTATTTTTACTAATTATAATAGTTATAAATATGTAACCATTGACAGCCTTATAAATAAACAGAGATTGGTGGTATAGCAACCATTTATAAACAAATATTTCCATTGTAAATCTCAAAATCCCTGTTTGAACACCTCCCGGGATTGGGTTTTTTCAAAATTTTTTCGTAAAAACCATCTGAAAATTACGAACAATTGAAAAAAAAATTGAGCGAAATCGACCCAGTCGTTCTCAATTGATGAATTGTTATATATTTTTGCCTCCATTTACATATATATATATATATATATATAGATAGATAGATAGATAGATATAGATTTGTATACTTTAATATTTTATTTGTGAAATATATAACTTAATATTTAATTTACCTAGTTAATTAGCAAAACAATTAATATTAATGTCTACTTATTTAAAGTGGCCTGTGGGTAAATGAGTATTTATGTTTTCAGTTTCTCATTATAATAATAACGTATTGGCCTAGGTAAATTATTATAATAAATTTGTAACATTATAGTCTTTACCCTCTAGAATTCTAGAAAATAAGGTAATTATTTTAGTATTTGATTAATTATTACGATTTAATTTTCTTGTAAGTACTTGTTGTTAATGTTGTTATTTAAAATAAGGCCACAGTTTTCAACTTTTAAAAATGATAATATTGTATTACCAGTTGGGTACATAGTTTACTGTTACTAATTACTGTCGTTGATCGTCAGTCATCACGCATCACTGTAAAATGTAATTATTTAATCTTAATAGGTAATGTCACTAAGTAATTATTAAGTATGTATTATTGTATTCTATAACGCCTCCAGTATGCAGATATTTGTAAGCTAAACTTATAAAAATAATAACTATTATTAATCAATAGGATAATAGGTTATACCTACTTGAATCTTGTTAGTATTTACAATAAGTACCTATATAGGCCATATGGATATAATTTTAAAATTTTAAAATCAATGTAGATATAAAATAAATGGTCTTGGTGAATTGATTCCCAAGATTTACTTTACGTACAAATTGATTCCTGGGTTTATGTGTTTATTCAAAGATATGTACGAGTTTATTCCCCTATTATTGTATATAAATAATATGATAATAATATATTGAATGAACACTCCAGCCCAATAGTTACTCAAGAAACACCACGAAGAGGTTAGGTGACAAGTCTCTCAAAAATGTTTTTCTTTTTAATTTTTTCATATTTTGAGTAATGCTATCATGACATGTTAAAACTTTAAAATTTTTTTTATTTAGAATATTTTAAATCGTCATAGTTTGCAAACATTTTTTTTGGTAATTACATTTTAGTTTGAAACACATTGTTTTTACGGTAATGAGGTTACCAGTATACTTATTCATCCCTTCTCTCAAAAAAAATTATTTTTCTCAATTGTTCTTAAATTTTCTAATCCTAATGCTCCTGCATTTAATATACATTTCCAACTGCTCTTCTAACAGCATATTTATAAATTTATAAATATTTGGATGCCCATTATAAAAACAATTGTTGAGTTTCGAATGATAACTCTCACAACTATCTGTAGTTCTGTTTATAGTAGTTGAAAATTGAGCCAATATACTCGGTGGGAAATTTGCTTCCGGGGAAATATAATTATCAAATACATTTTCCACAAATTGTACAATTCTTTCGTCATCGAATGGTCGAACTGTTGAACCAATTTCAATACACAGTTTTTTTTTTTATATTAATGTCGATAAAAATTTTAGGAAACCAGAACCTAAAACACTTTTTATGAACAGAATGATGAAGCGGCTGCGGTTCTTGATAATGGCAATTTAAATGATACAAGTGTTGTACACTGAAAATACTCCCGGAAGTGATAAAAAATTTATTATACCCCCTCACAATTAAAAAATAAAGGTCGAAAACAAAGGTTTGAGAAAAAAAAAGCTTAAAAAAGTATATTATGTTTGTCTGTACTTGATTTTATGTAATCGTTCTAGAAATTAATAGATAGTGTTACATACATCAGGAATCATATTTGAAATGGATGATTATTACTCGTATTATATTATAATTTCTAAGTTTAACCTGGCAGGTAGAACTGGGCGCATATAAATGTCATTACGGGTAATGACTGGGCTTGTCATAAGTAATAACTCTTCAAATTGTTCTGGTGTTAGCCTAATCACAGATTTAAATTCATATAGGTTATTGTCATGTAGTTCTCTAATCATTTTCTCTGAAGCTCCATATTTCTTTTTATCCATTTAATTTCTTACCAAACTTTTCTTTTTTTCCTTTGATTCTTCAACACATATTTACAATAGTTTCTCGCACAGTACTATAAAAATAAAACGCACCGCTTTTTTTTAATGTGATGCTGTACGTTATTGCCGCCATAACAAAATTAAAATAATATAACAAAATGATCTTTATATTATCAAGTTAGCCTGTGCACTACTCGAATTGATAACATACTATAACTAACTGCAACTACTACAAACTACCTATACTACAGTAGCTGGCGTCGTGTAAGCAATATGCGCGAATAACCTGGCAATTCCAGTTGCTATGAAATATATGTTAATTAAAAATAATTGATAATTACCATTTATCACATACCTAATTAGGCACGATAATATTATTATTAAAATAGTTATTTCTTATATAAAGGTGCTAATATACATATGCAACTTATATGCAACATTTTAGATATTTTACCACTACATTTTTATGGGTTATGTCAGCGATTCTTATTATTGAATGTTACTTATTGTTATTTATAGTATACTTTGCCGAAATATTGAACTATATTAATAAAATGCACATTGTATAATATAATTTGAATATAAAATGAAAAGTGCCACTACTCTTCTTATAAAAGGACACCCCATTTTGACATAATTTCATTGAAACCAAATGAACAAAAATCAAATTTTTAGTAATAATGAATATAATATATTATGTATAAAGTATATGTATATGTATTATAATATAATGAGAATATAGAAAACGGAATAGCGGAGTGCAGTGAAAAAAATGTGGATGGGTAATATAAAAATATTAAATACGAGTCAAAAAAATAAAAGTTCAAGCCGCCACTGTTTATTATAATATTATAATATATACTTTCCGTTTAGTTAAAACTGACTTAATACTTTACCTGTTGACTGTAGTACGAGTATAGTACGACCAGAAGATTTTATGATATACCTAGGTTTATTTAAAATAAAATTGGTAGGGCATTTAGGTAAACTAATATTACGTAGTTTCCATCTATCTAATATTATAATTTATATTTTATATTCGGTACCTGTATTCATATTCACAAGAAATTTATTAAATTGATGTATTAAATATAATTTGATTTTATGTACAGAATATCATCGACATAATTAGTAAGCATAATATATTAACAATTATTAGATAATGAATACGTATCGCAAGTAGTACCGTATACAGCACTCAGCACTAATAGTTTAATTATGCCATATTGCTTTCACAGGGTAGCAAAACAGTCCTAATAGACATTGCACTCAACGGAAACTGAAGTCTCTGGACAGAGTATTATACTCGTAGGTAAGTAGTACCTATTACTACTATTACTACTACCTAAGACACAAAAGGAACAAAACACCTGAAAATCGTAGTCGCTAGAACGCTGTCTATATTTTGGTGAAAGTACCATTGACTATAAAATAATAAAATAATATAAGTATTATTGATCAATGGACAATGGTACTACTTCTTTGATGTTTTGGTTTAACTAATCATTTGTGTTGAATTGTATGTAGTTAATTTATTTTGTAATCAGTCTATCTATAAGAAATTATAAGAAGAAGGAAAAGAAAAATTGAAACATTTAAATTTGTTTGTAGGTATATTAAAATTATTAATATTAAATTTATATTCACCAACTTAAAGCAAAGTTGGGAAAGTTAAGTAAGTTACTTTTCAAAAGTAATTAAGATATTTTTTACGTTTCTTAATGATAAAAGTAATGAAGTTAACTTACTTGTTACTCAAATAAAACTTTAATGAAAGTATTTTAATTCTCAATAAAAAAGTAACTATGTTACATTATTACTTCACATAGAAAAAACAGTTCACGTATATTTAGCTTGATTTTCTTATTTCTTAACAATCGTCATATGACAAGCAATGTAAGTATACACAGTTAATACAAAAGTATTATTTAAAAAATATGCCAAAAATTTTTTTTAAAAATTATACAGATAATACAAAGTAATTATTAATTGTCAACTATTAAAATTAAAAACCATTATATTTGTATTAATACTTAATAACCATCACTTAATAGTTAATAAGTATGTATAAAAACATAATAATCCCAGTACACATGACCTATATTCATACGATGGTTTCTTCAACGTTCGATGTATTTCGATAAAAGTTAATTGAATAATTATTTACGGTGCAAGTAGATATGTTGTCCAAACCATTAAAAACAGAACTGTAACAAGTTATAGATAAATATAATATATAAATATTATATTGTATGCCCATACCAGCACTATAGACATTTTATTACATAAAGGTATATAGTTTATTATAGCAGGTACCTATATTTGTTATCATTTTTTTTTAAATTCGCAATACTTAAAATAAGCTGAAACAGTAACGAGTTATTTTATAGGTATTACTTATTATAATTAATATCCATTACATTTTTGTTATTTGGATTTTCTAAAACAATTCTAACAAAATTATGTAAAGCGTGATTTCCGTTACGTTACTACCCAACATTCCTACTTAAAGTTTGGGAACATTTAGGATACAAGAATATGTTACCCAATTTATTTAACTTTATATTTATTGAATTTGAATTAAAATATTATAATATATTTTAAATAGTTGTCCATATATGACGATAAATCACTTTACAATTGTGATATAAACTTCATATATAGTCTGTCAGTGGCGGTCAAATAATTTTGTCACGAGAGGGGAGATGTGGCTGATTTTTAACATTCACTATTTGATCATTAAAAATACAATTTATAATTTATATTATTATGAATATTAAATATTGAAAAATAGATCAAGAGGGTCTATCCTCCCCCTGTTTAACCACCATAGGAGTAGCCTGTATTTTGACCACAATTTTTAGAATTATTAAATATTTATAATTAAATAATACTTGGATAATTGAGTTTTAAAAATGAAAATAATATTTATTACAATAAACTCTAACTGTGTACATCTACATATATCTAGATATTCGATTTAGGTACTATATTGAATTTCTAAATAAAAATATTTTTATAATTTTATGAAATCTATATAATAATGGTATAATGCACATATACAATGAAAACTATATCAATAAAACTTAATTTAGTGTAAATATAAATTAATATTAATTTAAAGAATAAATAGTAAATACTGAAAAAATAAGAAATCCCACTATATCACTTATATAGATAGATAATTCAATATAATTAAAACTAAATAAATTAGCACCACTAGGTAACTGGTAAGCTATTATTAAAACCATTTTACAATATAGGTAGGTGCTTAGGCTTAGGTAAAAAAAAATAATTTGAAGAAAAAGGTCAACAAAATAGGTCTACCGTAAATCGTGATATAGAAATATAAAATCTAGTTCAATAAACGATATGAACAGGTCACAGCTGTATATGAAAAATTGATATTACTTGTAAGTTCATAATTCAGATAATAGTTTTTTTAGTAATTTTTCTTGTTCGGCTAATTCCATCATGAGTTTCTGATGATTTTTCAAATCGATTTGTTTTTGTTTTTCCTAAACAGTAAAATAATTTATTATACAAATGAAATGTAATAAATGTTGGATGTTGATTAGATTAGGAATATTTATCTATTGGAGGAAAATATTATAATTTTAAGTAATAACTGAAAATTCTAAAATTTGACTTAAATACTGGATTTCTGCCATTCTACTCGTTAAAAAATGTGTGAAAACATAAACACATCAAACAAAATAATACGCCATAGCATTTTTAATTCAAGATAAAGAAACTAATTCATTTTTCATAGGTTTAATATTATTTATGAACAAAATGTTAAAAGCCCGTGCAAATTAGCACTGACCATGTATCACTTTGATAATAGATAATATAAATAATATATAATTACATATTATTGTGTATTTGCACACCATTTTCCATTTATAATATTAAACACTTACGATTATTTCTTTATTAGACTTAATTTGGTCATTTAAGTCTTTTCTAAACTGCCATTTGTATTGTTTTTTATTTTCCCACCGTAGTTTTTCCTCTTTTAAATATTCTTCGTTTTCTTTAATCGTCCGTTCATACATTTTTTGTTTCAATTCTTTTTCTTTTTCTAAAAGTTCCTTACGTGCTTTTAATTGTTCCATTAAAATATTATTACCCTCCTATGAACATAATTATAATTGTAATGTCTACACAAGTGCTTTAAATAAACTTAGCATTTTCACACTTTCATACGCTTTCGTCGTGCTTCAGCATTTTCACGTTCAATAGATAGTTTATGTTCTTCAATTTCATTTATTTGTTTCATCATTGTTTTTGAAATTTCGTCACTTTGCCTTTTTCGTTCTTCTTTAATAATTGCTTGATGTTTTTTAAACATTTCGTTTTCACGTTTCACCTGAAGCTATAATATTTTAAAAAAGTATTAAAAAACTATTATATTTGAAAAACAGAAACCTAAATTGTTGTATAAACCTTTGCTTCGATTTCACCCGCTGAATCATCTTTTAAATTTTGTTTCATTGTTAACTGAAATGTTTCATTAAACATTGCTGTCGCTTCGTTCATTTTTGAAAACAAATTCGCTCTTTCTTTAGTGAATAGTGCTATTTCATTTTTTGTCTGTAGTTGTTTTCTTTTCCGTTCCAATTTTTCTATAATAAAATTTACATTTAATATGTAAATAATATGAATCATTTAAATTTATCAGTTTTTACTTTAGTTATTATTTAGGTATTGATGACGAATTAAATATTCCTAAATTTTTGGTTTTTTTTTCCATAAGTTTACTGAAATATTTAAACTAAAATGCTTAATCAATATAAATCGAACGACTATTGAATAAAATACTTTGTTGAGTAAGTAAATACTCACCAAATTCTTCTTCTTCATTCAACTTTTCATTCAACTTCTTAATGTCATTGCATTCGATCTCTTTTAACACTTTTTGTTGTTCTAGTATTACTTCTTTTAGTCGTACTTGCTCAAATAATTCTTTTCGAAACTTATGTTTTTTCTCCAAAAGTTTACGCTTTTCCTCTTCTTTTTCAAGAGTCTAAAAAAATAATACATTTCATGGTGTAATAGTATTTTAAAACGAATTTCGAATTATGAATTTCTAATTGTTATTTAACTGGGTTCTAATATTTTTTTAAGTAATTCTTAGCTGCCGCTTAGTTATCTCCAGTTAACCCTACTATAAAAATGTCATGATACATAACTACATAATACACTAAATAAACACTTCACATTAGATAAATTTTCATTTTCGTATCATGAATAACCATAAATAACATGATTAATTAATGTGAGTACTTACAATTATTATTTGTGTCAAAAATCAATATACAGACCACAAAAAGTTATTTTTTTAAATTGAATGACATAATTTTCCCTTTCGATAAATTTACATTTCTTTATTTGTTATGCCATTGATTATAAATACTAGAATTTATAACCAATGGTAATGCACATTACTAAATAACAAGGTTAGGCATTAACGAGTTAAAAAGTTAAAGTTAAATTACCTTTAACTAAGTTACTTAAGGAGTTACTTTTATTTTCATAAGTAACTTATAACTTAACAAATTTTTTTTAAGTAACTTTTAATTTGCAGAGTTAATTTGTTTTAAAGTAACGTTAATTAATTTATTTTTACTAATATAAATTTGATAGATTTAAAATTATACTTTGATTTTTATAACTCATTTTAATAAAAAAAAAAAAATAATGTTTAAAAAATCAAATACTATTTATGTTATTTTATTTTGTATTCTAAATAAAATCTAAATTGTAATTTGTCCAAGTATTTTGCATTATTTTTGTATTTGAGATTTCAATAGGTACTTAGTTACGAGTAAATAACGAAAATGTTTAATTTATATAATGTATACTATATAGTATTAAGTTGTTATAAGTAATAAATCATAATATATTAATTGCTAATTCACCAAAAATATGTTTATATAATATTATTATTAAACAGAAACGTTATAGAACTATAGGATTAATCATAGTGGTTTTGCTGAGTTTTATAATTGATTAAAGTATGTAAGTACTTACTGTAATTAATAAAATTACATATATTTTTAAAAAATAGTAAGACCTTAAGTTACTTTTTTTTAAATAAACTTTTAACAAGTTAAATAAAAAAGAAAGGTAACTTTTAACTTTAAACTTTAAATTTTTCTATATTAACTTAACTTAAAGAATTAAAAAAATAGATAACTTGCCCAGCGTTGCTAAATAATGCATACAAAAATATAAAACCTTCTCAGAACTTCGTAGAATAACTTTACTTTTATAATTTTAATAAATTCAATTAAAAAAATAAAACTCACACAATTAAATACCCAAGACTAACCAGGCAAAGTCTGACTTGTACGTAACACATGAACTTTAAATAATCAAAACTTAACATACAACTTTACTTTTATCGAATCCAGCCTATCCTAAGTAAATAATATTCAAAATTGCATATTTACAACTTACTACTGACTTACTACTTACTGTTACATATAATCTATACTTATATCTATAAGTACATAAATATAGGGTTCAGCTAAAAAATCAAACAAACGAAACTTCAAATATTCCAAAATAAAATTCTCAGACTAATAATCAATACCCAATTCATGAACTCAAACAATACTCACCACATTCCCCAAATAAAAGAAACAGCTTAAATTTTTTTTTTATTAAAAACATTCTTTAAAACCACAGTAATTCCTTAATTCATCACCTCTTAACAAACTTTAATTCCGGATCCTTCCCCTTCAGAGAGTTCAAGCGACAATGGCCCTGAGACCTAATATAAACTTCATAAGCTCTTACATTTACGATGAATTATCGTTATTGGATGGTTATTTTAAGTAAATTAATTAATAAATGCTATTACTTATACTTATTGTAACATATATGCACACATTGTAGAATTTTCGAAATTTTCAAACTTTCTTCACTCTCTGATAGTATCATAAATGGGCCACAATACCACATCAACATCTATCGAGTATGTTAAATAGGTACAGTCATATGGATAGAATAATAAAAGTAGCACTCATTTCAATTAGTTCACTTCGAGACGAATCATAGTTGTGTTAATGTCTTAAATTTAAATGCAATATAATAAATCAAGCTAAAAAACAAAAATTTATACACCTAAATTAATCTTTAATAAATAGAACTACATAAATTAAATATAATGAAAAATAATTTAAATAATCGTTATAATAGCTTTCGTTAGATAATAACAACAAATTAACAAATGTTGTTAAAATGTTTCATATAAAATAAGAAAAAGTCGATATCATGTAAATAATTTTTGTAAATAGAAATTTTACACCTAACAAAAATCGTTTAATACTCACGTCATGTTATGAAAAAATAAATAAGATTATTCTTAAAGTTTTTGCTAATTCACTCGAAAATTTTTAGAATTTGAAGCAAAAACTTACTTGGGTTAACTTATTTTAAAAAAAATGATAAACCATTGTTCATAAGTTGTATGCATACAATATAAAATAATCTTAATATTATGTAAAAAATATTTATAAGAATAAAAACTATTAGTTATTAATTAATTACTAAAATGCAAATAGTTTAAGAAGTTCATAATATGCCTTGTGCGGTATTATCAAATTAGTGATTATGTATAACTCACACATGTATTAACGTGCCATCTAGTTATGAATAATTTGTTATAATTATTAATTTTAGTCTATAGTCCTTGAAAAAATATAAATGTAAGTACTATAATCTGTAATTTGACATTTTTTTTTGTGTTTAATTTAGTTTTTAAATGAAATGTACATAAAGTAAATTATTTAAATATTATTTATTGTAAATTGTAAATACCCACAACTTCATTACTTTTCATCAAAATACAGATAATCATATGTTTTCTAAATGTTTCATTTTTTATATTGTTTATTTGATTTTAAAAATCATTAAATTTACTTTACTTATAATACAAAAAATATTGGATTTACCTGCTTTTTAAATATTTCTGCATTTTCAATATTAGCCAGTTCTCTCATCTTAATTTTTTGTTCTTTAATGAATCTTTCATTTTCTTGTATAATTTTATAGTTTATAAGAGCTATATCATTTTTACGTTTAGCCATTGCAGCAAATCTTAATTCTTCAGAGTTTTCTCTAAAAATAATTTATAATATACTTATTAAAGTTTTTCATGAATTATTTCTTTTTTTTATGCCTACATAAACATTTGTAAACGTTTTTCTTCCACTAATTTACGTTCTTCTTCATCACTTTTTTCTTTTATTTTTCTTGCCTTTTCTATTAAATCTTCTTTGACAATTTTTGGAATTTCTGGTTCCTCTTCTAATTTTATTTCCGGCCTAGTATACAATATAAGTATATAGTAGTGGTTAGTATATTATTCAAGTTGAAAACATGTACATACTTTGGAGATTCTTCTTTAAATAAATGTTCGTTGGCTTTCATTCCACATTCAACCATTCTTTTTATCTGATTGTACAAACATTTTTTATCTGACACGTCAATCATTTCCTTATGCTGGGCTTCTCTTAATATACTTTTAAAATCATTTTCATTTTGTGCTCTTAACCTTTCTGAACGCATTCGTTCTATGTCACGAAGTCGAATTTTGTAATTATTTCCCGGTTGTTTAGCTAACTAATATTTATAAATATCTATCAAACGAATGTTACAATATCATATTTTCAAATAAATAAGTATTGATATACTTACAAATCCATACGTATATGCTTGAGGTCCTCTAAAGGGTGTAGATATAGAAATACCTACTTTAGACGGTGGAATGGGTTTCATAGGTTTTCCACTGTAAATCATTTTAATAAAATATTAATACGTTTTTAATTGATAATAATAATATCTAATAAGTTATAAATTTCAATTCTTATTTTATGCTTATGAACAACAATTCAATTGTTTGTTAGATGTATGTACTGTTACCATAGCTAGATAACAATAAGACCCTGCATGTTTCGTCACGCAAATACGTACGTAATATTTTACCTCGTCGTTAACTTCAAAACACCCCTTTTGTATTGTGGACTGTGATCCTAGTCAATAAAAACTTTATGCTATTATCAATATTAAATAACTATATTATTACCATAAAAATTTATATAATTTTATCTTTTAAGATAAGAAGTTTAAAAAACATAATATTAATATTTTTTTGAAATTTTTATTTTTATTGATCGGCAGCAATAAACTTTAGTAATTACTTATTTATTATACATAAACTCAAAGAACATTTGATTATAATACGAGTATTATATCTTTATTATTGAATTGCGGATGGCTATAGGATGTCTAGGTATATAAATTATACTTGGTATCCTACTTATTTAACTCAATTTAATTTTTTGAATATTTATATCTAGTCTTAAAATTGATTATTATACCTACTATTATATAACATCTATCAAACCCTTGCTTATTACTGACATTATAGAAAAAATAAATATTTAATGTTATAGATAGTCACTAAAATTATTTTCAAGTCTCAAATTAATTTTAACTCAATTTACAGTTTATTATTATTTAATTTTTTTTTTAAGTTACCTACAAATTAACACCATTTTCCAAACTCATACTTTTTACTGGTGTCATAGAAGGACCCAATATTAAACTCACTAAAGTTATTAGTTATTGACAAAAATTGTAGAAAACGTAAATCGAAAAAAAACAAAATAAAAAAGTTAAATATTTCAAATATCCATAAATAGTATTATTGTAAAAATAATAATATAATGTTAAAAAATTATAAAACAAATATTTTTGTGAAAAATATAAGTTTTTATAGTTCTTTGTTTTTGAATTAGGTACGACAGAAAATATGTACCTAATATAAATAATAATAGTATAAACATTTTGTATATTACGACAAAAATAATTTATTTTTATTATTTTTATATTTTGGTATAATTTTATAATTTTTAAAACAAAAATAAATTATCATTTTTTAAATAAAAATATTTAAAATTTAAAAACCATGAATGCGTTTTTTAAAATGTTGAAAACAAATAATATGATTTAAACATTTCAGGTATTTAAACTTTTAATTAATTTGAATAAGCTATATTCAATAAACTTTTTTATACTTAAAAACAGGGCTTGTATTGAAACAAAATTCGTTTTACGTTATTTATAATCTAAAAATTATATAATTTTTTCGTTTATCGTTATTCAAAATGTATACGTTGCACAACTTTTCAGTTTACCGTTATTTAGAATTAAAACGTTATATAATTTTTGCGTTTAATGTTAAAAGTAATATCTAATGTGGGGAATGGCCCAAATACAGAATATAATAAATTTTTGGATTAATTGCTATAATATCCAAACAAATCCCGTGAAATAAATACTTCTACGAAACCAATATTATAACTTTTAAATAAATAGATTTTAAATAGTTTTGTTTAATGATATATTATATATTTTGTTTTGTGATATTTAACTATTTTTGTTTACCATTTTCATTTTAATTGCGTTTACAAATTTTAATCGTTTTTTGTCATTTGTAACGTTATAATCATAACTTTGAAAGTCATGTTTAAAAGTAATAAGTATAGTTTGTATTTTGTAGAAAAATACGGTAAGATTGTTCTTTTTATATGAGTTGATAGACTTGGACTATTGCCGGACAAATTATACATACTTTGAGATACATACGTGTTACTACATATTGTAAAAACAAATTAGAATATGCATAGTAATTATATTATAAAAGTGATTGAACACAAATCGAATGAATTGTCGGTGTTACCTATATATTAATGAATAACGATGATACGACATCTAAACTTATTATAAAAAATAGTTATGAGTAATAAAAAAAAACACTCATTGAAAGGACTTATTATGGACTATAGATTAATAGTGCTAGAATTAAAGATGAAATGTGAACTATGTGGATTACTGGGTTAGTCAAATTGTTCCATTAAAATGTATAACACGAATGACCAAATATGTTTGTCAGTAGGCTGGGTCAAACTACTTACCTAACTAACCTGAGTATTAATCGGATAGCCGGGTAAGAAACGATATAAAAAAATAATGTCAAGAAGTGGTATAGGTACGTCTTTATATTGATTTTTTCCTAACGTTTTATAGTAGTAATAATTTATTATTAAAAAGGTCAATGCAATATTTTATTTTATATTTTAACATTACAAACACGTATACCAACATTGAATTATATATATTTCATTTAAGTATTTAACACAGTTTTATAATTTATATAATATATTATATAGCAACAAATGTAAAACATATAAATGCATTATCTAATGACTAATATTATAATATTTATACAATAAATCGTTAAAATTGTGTATAGATTTTATAAAAATTTGCTTTATGTTGGTGTACTTACAAAATAAATAACTAAAAACATAAAACACTTCTAAAATAAAACTGCAGTAACAAATATATTAAATGCGTAAATGATTTTATCGGAATTGTATAAAGCACTTGCTAATGATTTTTATAAATTAATAAGTATATTGTAAATTTATAATATTTTTCTTCTCTTTTCATTTTTCGTGTAATCAGTATAATATAATTTATTAAATAAATACTGTATACTCAATTTTTATAAATTATTTATAATATTGATTATTTATGAATTATCTTTACAGCTTTATGTACTAATGTACCATATAAGCAGAGTTGGGTAAATTATTTTTGAAAAGTAATAAAATTATGTTACTATCGTTACTGGTTAAATTTTTATTTAAATTATATTCGCGTTAATCAACATTATTTTTATCACGTTATATTACATTTTTGTTTAAAAAGTAGAGCATTATAAACAACATTACTTTTTTTAAAAAATTAATTACAAAATCAGTTTTTAACTATTAATAAGTAGTAATAATAACTATAACAAATAATGGTATAATAATGCTGTATATTATACTTATAAATTAATTGTATAGGTATATGACATTGACGTTGTACATTATTAATATTATATCTATATAAATAAAATGCATAAATTTACTGTTTTAGTATTTGTATTTTGGATTATACGCTGAATTTGGTGATAGGTGAGGTATAACCGTGAGTTAGATAAATCAATAATAAATATCAAATAATAATATTAATTATTATTTTAAACTATGGTTTACTCTCTAGTTCATAGGTTATAATTAATTTGAATTAAACTTTATTTTTGAATCCGAACTTTTTTATTTTTCGCTAATAACATTAATTTCTAGGTTCTTTAATAATATCGTTAAATACCTACATCTAGAACTTTCGGAATCATAATAAATTTAATTGATTTTTTTCTCGAATATCCTAGCCCCTAGGTCTTGTCATACATTCTACATTATAACTTATTTTAATAACTTGAAAACTAACAAGTTACTCCATAGAAATTACTTTAAAAAAGTAATTTCGTTAAAATTGCGTTAATTTAAATAAAATGTAATAAAATTTCTACTGCGTTACTGAAAAAGTAATTTCGTTACAGTAATTTATAATTTGCATTACATTACTATTTAACACTGCATATAACAGCTACAGTCTGTACTATTTTACCTAATTTTATGTTTTCACCTTAATTACCGGTTACCATTGATGCATTTGAAAAATAATTATAAGATATAAAAATATAGGTATTAACACATTATTATATAATCATAACAATCATATTAGTGAAGTATTTAAAATATTGTATATGGACGAGTAGGTGCATACTCATTAAAATCCTTTTTTCAACTCTTTTCTTAATTCCTGATATAGATAAACAAAGAAAAGTTTCATAAATTAACTATGCTAAAGATTTAAAAATATTTTCCCAATAAATAGAGTTAATTGCTTATGGTACTTACTTTGAAATATTAATAATACCACTTTGATGTATAAGAATTAAAATAAAATACCTATTCAGAGACTAATTTACATAATTGCTGATTCTAAAGATAACTTTTATTTTGACACTCTTAGTCAAACTGTTTTGTCACGAGTAACATTGTATTGGTTTGTTATTTTTTTTTAAGTAAGTACTAATTTTTAGACAGAAATTTATGAACTCACTATTCAGTTAAAACTGTTCTGAGTTTCTGACTAACGATTCATTTAAATATCTACTTAAATCGTTCCAATAATTGCGGGAAACGACTACAAGAATACGAAATATTATAGTGAATAATAATAATCAATGAATGTTCTAAAATAGTTTTTGACATTCAGTATTTACAATATACTTTAAAAAGGTAACGACTTGGAATATAAAGGCAAATAATTATGATTTTATAAATATTATTTTTGAAGCTCATAATTTAAGGCTATTTAAAAAAATATATATATTAGTTCCCAATTACAGTACTTATATATCATAATATAAAAAATTTACCACCATTCATCAATATGTTTAATAATTGTATACCATGTTATTCTTATCCTGCTGTTTAATAGGCGATTTATTCCTGTTTGCCCGGCTCAATGTCTGCCAATGCGTACATATTATTATTATATTAAATATCAACACTTATCTTACTTATCAGTTACCCTTACCTACTTACATAATATTTCAAATGATTTTCAATATCTTTTAAAAACATGATTATTAATAAAATAACTAAATGAAGGGCATTTTGATTAAGTTTATCATAACGCCACAATTACCTACGATTTATAACATCGATTTTACAGATCCGTGAATAGTTTATCACATAAATTAAAAATTTTTAATTAAAATTGTTCAAATAATTAGTAATAACTAATAAATTGTACAAATGCAATACATTGAAATTATTATATAATATGTATAAATATACACGTATTAAGTAATTATTTGTACAGTAAACGAAAGAGTAGCTATTTTTTTTATAACTATTTAAGTTTAAATCCGCGGAATAGTATATTATGTGAAGTACAACCTGGTCACACCACCCCGCTAATCTTAACTTAAAATACCTATTTATAACTTAGTTATTGCTTACTTTCAGCTTTATTCAATATTTGATAGAAGCTCAATATAAGTAGATCTTACACTTCTACATTATTAATACTGCAGTAGGTGTAACGTAGTTATGCTTCAATTTATCATTATTACAGACTACTCCATTTATTTTTCATCGAATAGATTTTATTTTATTGTTATTTACATAATGTTCTTATGATCTTTTATGTGGATTTATAGAACTTTCTGAATGCTCAAAAGTTAAAAGTAGCGGAATTTGTGGTAAAAAATGTATTAGTTTGTTTTTATTGTCTAATTTAAATATTTGAGTTAACTATATAGTTCATAAATTATCGTTTTTTCATTTAAACAAATTGTATCTAAAAACCGTAAATAAAGTACCTATACTACCAAGAATAAATTTATTTTATTAACAAACAGCTTTGTATTAAAAATAGACAAATGAACAAAATATATTATACTGATATAGTAACGGTTCAAATTTGTTTTACATAAACTTACATAATATATTTATAAGTTTTACCACCCACACAACCTTTTAACAAATTTTAAGAATGTTTTGCATAGCTGAATCATATAATTTAATAATTAATTTCACGATACATCAGATCCATATAAATGTTGATGCAATCTCCGCTTCAATCGAAAACAAATATTACTGTACTTTTCCCTTTTTAGACATATCTCAGGCTTTTGTCAAAGTCTAGCATGAAGGTCTCTTATTTAAATTCCGTAAATTTCTTCCTCCTGTATTATTCCTACTAATGAAATCATATCTTACAGACCGACATTTCCAAATATGCCACGTTTCCTCCACTTTAAATATAGCCATAATTAATGCTGGAGTTGCTCAAGGAGGCGTTCTTTCACCTATATTATTTAATATTTATGCTTCAAATCAACCCTCTACACAAAATACACTTGTCGCTGATTATGTCGCTGACAAAATCATATTATCAATACACGAAGATCCAGTAATTGCCTCGGCAAATTTACAATCCCATCTAAACCTACATTCCGAATTGTACGCAAAATGGCAAATTAAATTAAACAATAACAAATTCACTCATACAACGTTCACCTAAAGACATGGACTCTATTCTAACATAACTGTAAATAATCTATCTATCCCTTCCCTTGATACCGTTAAATACTTAGGTCTAAAGCTCGATAAAATACTAATATGGCAAAATTATATTAAAAAAAAAAAGATTAATACTTAATAACCGTTCCCAATCTTTAAAAATATTACTTTCAATAATAAATCTCAACTTTAAAAACTAAATAAGTAATATATAAATCTCTTTTAAAACCCATATGGACGTATGGAATTCAACTGTGGGGATCGACAAAAAAATCAAATTTAAATAAAATTTGTGTATTTCAAAATATCACACTTCAAAAAATTACAAATGCCACACCCTTTGTCTCTAACCTGACCCTTCACAAAGACCTAGGCATGAAAACAGTAGAAAAAAAACCTGCTGTTTTCTATAAACTTTTTTATACTAGATTGAAAAACCATAAAAATTCTCTCATAAAAGGCTTACATATCCCGTCACTTCCTAAAAATCCATGTCGTAGACTTTAAAGAAAATGGTGTAGAGATCATTTAACTTAATCCCACAATAACGCAAGTTCCAGTTAAGTGCTACTAATGGGTGGCTCCTTACTCACATAACTCCAATTATGTTTTTTCATTTCTAATCTCACATGTACTTATTATGCTTAATTGTATAGATTGTATATTTCTTGTAAAAATAATAAAAAAAAAAACATGACGTGTCTTACGTTTTATAGCTTTTGGTTTCTTTTTTTAAAACAAACAAGAAGTATTTATTAAAAACTATTATAAAATAATGAGTATAATGAATTTAAAATTTTGAATATTATGACAATTCGATAACATCCTATATTGATATATTTACAATTAAAATATTTTTAGTTAGTTGTTGTACATAGTTGGTTGAGTTATTTGTGATTTTATAGCTACACATATTATTATTATGTAGTTTATTTTAGTTGAGAATGTTATTGTGTTCATGTTCGACATTTTCTTTTATGGCTGCATAGCTGTAGCAGTATAAAATAGATTAATAGCGTACAGTTTTTAAACCATGTTGTTGATTTCTGTACTCAATTTAATCAAATATAAAAAACCATTTCACTACAAACAATTGATTTGGTTTATTATCTACTCAGACACACAATACTTACCAACGACCCATCTAATTTTTTGTCGATGACTTATGTATTTCAGAACAGATATATCCCCTTTGAGCTGTCACGATATAATATACTGTTTGTTGATTGCAGAGTTTTAGTATTCTGCTCGTATTTCATTCTAGCTTGACTTGGTAGTCTGTACTATTATTATTTACCATAAACCTACATTTAAAAACAATGAATAAATTCAATATTAAATTATATGATTTGCGTGAAAAATATTCAGAGAGGTAGAAATGTGTAAAAAAAAAAAAAATAAATAATAAAATCGCTTCACTCAGAATCCAAAATAAATTGTTATTTAAACCTGCATAATATTAACATTTTAAATACAATTTGTTTAAGTCATTTAATATGCATTGAGTATTTATTATGTTATAATATAAATATATTAAATACGTATAGTTTTTATATTTTTTTTTATTAAATAGGTAAAATTATCAAATAATTATTATTTTATTTATAAAGATCTAATTTAGTAGTTCTTTGTGTCTCTATATATTTACTAGGTAAACTAATTATAAACTATAACAAACATTTTAATTCGGTTTATATAATACGAATAATAAATAATTAATAACTCATGGCAAAATTACATTCCAGGTTGATATTTTTAAAACCAAAAGCAATATGCTACATTATCTATAATATAATGATATTTTCTGGTTAATGTCCAAATACTACATTATAGTATATCAGATCCAATTTGATTGAAAACACATTTTATTATATTTAAAAGAAACACATCTGTTTATCTAGCGATGACATATTTATTCGTTATTGATATGCCAAAAGAGAAAAGTTAAAAAATACAAACAAAATAATTAAGTAGGAATGTTATAAACATACATGCTATCGAATTGCTTTATTAATAATATAGAAAATAGTCTTTGATACTCAAATCAAGCTTTGGAATAAATATTTTTATGCATTAAAACAAAATATAAAATCTATTACCTCCATTAGTTTAAAAAAAAATATACTTATCATTATTGATTATATACATATTATACAAATATATTATCCATAATCAATGATATTATATAATAATATTTAAACTTATATTCATTTATTTTATTATTTTATTTATTTTATATCTGATTGAAATATTATACAATTATATTTTAAGATTTTCATCAATAATAATACTAATAATAAAATACAATTAACTTTGTTATAAACATTAATATTTTAAATATTTAAATATATTAAACATTAATCATCATAATATAATAGTACACATTAACATTAGCATATAATAATTATTATTATAGTTTATCTAACTAATTTAATATTGTTTTTTAAGGAAATGGTATAAAATGATACTACGCACTGTAGTTAATTTTTTATGAACTGGAACATTATAATTTGAATTACTATTATTTATTCATGATTAAATTGAAAAAGGAAAACTTCTTGAATTTCCATATAAAACTTTTAATTTTAAACATGTGAAACTCTATAGATTTGCAGACCATAGAAATTCATTTTAATTTTTGCTTACTTTCTTCTAAGTTAATTACTAATATTATTACTAAAAAATGTATGTTGTGTACATACAGTGAACATGAATTTGTTCAAAATATACTTATATTGGTATATTATATACTATTTCCCTGTTCAAATATCAGTAAATAAATAGTTACTTTGTTAAAGTTAAATATATGCCTAATAAAAATAAAAATAACTTGCTGCAATGTATCCTTGTAAGTTATAATACTTACCTATCAAAAATCGGATCCTAAACAAACTTGTTCACTTGTTTCATTTCTCTTATAGTTCAGAATAATGATGTAGATTATAAGTACTATAGGCACTTTTTATTGATTATAATTAAGTATTTTTAAAGTAATTTATTATTTCTGACTCTTTTCCTCCTCCTCCTCCTCCTCCTCCTCCTCCTCTCACCAAACATAAATGTAACATATTATACCATACATATTTACATATTACTATATGACATATAACATATAATACTATAACTACATATACACTATGTATGGACTTCTTAAAAATATTTCACAATTCAATAGAGTTATTATTAAGGTTTAAGTTTGAGAGAAACTAAAACTGAAAAAATTGAAATATATTGTACCAAATAGATTCTAGATAAAGTTTATAAAATAAAACAAAATATAATATTTTTATCCATAGATTTGCTGTATAAACATTTAAGAGTTTTTAACTATAGATACCTATTTAAAAAATGGTTCATAGAAATAATTCATAATCTTTATTTTATGGTCGTATAAGCCAAATGTTTTGTTTAATACATACAATAAAGGCATATGTGTTTTTAAAGTAGATGTTTGGATGGTTGACTTTCAATTAACTTAACCATAGTTTTTTCATTATTAATTACCAATAAATAATATTGTGGCTTGTGAATAATTTAATGTTTCCAAAAATTTATTAGTAACAGTTTTTTAATTACATCTTATTAAGAATATTAATCAACTTTTATATTAATATAAATATATTCAGTTTATTTAAAAATGTGTGTATTATTGAGTTTTTAAGAAAAATAATTCACAGTATATATATAAAATTTCATAAAATGTTGATAAAATATCTAACAATGTGTAATGGCATATGACATTTGAGAGGAATAGGAAGCTTTGGCCAAAATCCAAAATTTAATTCAAGATTGTGTACCTTGTAAAACTAAATCGGACCATACATGGTGACGATACAAAAATTATTTAGACATTGATACTTGCTGACTTCGCGGGGACTATATATATACGTCGTTCGGCGTTCGTCAAATTGTTATCGAGTTAATTGTTCATAAGTTCCTGTATATATATATATTTATTCGATTATCTAGCATGCATATTATATTTCGTAATCGTTAAATAACGTTATACTAATATTCTCACATATTATTAAAATAATAAATTGTAGTAATGAAATATATACAATTAGTGATTAGAAGGTACCTAACTTGCCTATATGTTTATTATACACCTACATTAAATATTTAATATCATATTGTGTTTAAGATAATAATATTATATAATTTAAATATAATTTAACGAATGTTTGATTAATAGATTAATATCCAATATCTGTAAACAATGTCATTTCATTTATTTGTTATGTCTTATTTATTCAACATTAAATAAAAAAAAAAAAGCGAGAAATAGACTACACTTTGCAGTCAATAATACTTTGCTATTTACATAGTAAAAAATATTACATTGTATTGCTAGTCTTTCGGCTATAATAAACTACTTAGTAGTAACTTAATTATAACTTAGAACTGAGCCAGTGGTGTGGTGTATTTTGTCTTTAGCAATCAACAATATATTGCTGAAACATTTAAAAAAAAAAAACCCTGACTACTTCCGTCTAGCACGACAAATATAATTATAACTATTACATATTCTATTATGCATTTATATAGATATATTGCATATTGTAACGATAATACTTTTAAAAATACCGGGGACGTCGATTTACCGTGTAGGTGGTGGTGTCGAGTGTACCTATTGTTATTGAGTAGGTCACTATGCAGGATGAATGAAATTTGAATTCAATAATAAATTATTGAATAAGTAAAACGATTCTGAGCTGCAGGATTGTCAGCTTATAATTCTGAGAATATTCTATAATTTTATTATATATTTTTAATGCTATAAGTATTTTTTTTTTTATTTGTAATAATTAGTGATACTAATTTTTAACAAAAACAAATTGCATATTTTATATATTATATATTATTATACATTTATAATATTACTACCTATCTATTATTTATTAAATATTTATAGTCAATAGCATTCCTGATAAAAATAACTTAAAATATTAATATAGATATTTTAAAAATTGTATCTGTATAGTAAATAACAATATACGTGGTGGCAAAAAGTTTCAAGTCACTACGAATAATATTTTTTAAATTTTAACAGAATAACAAAAATCGTTAAGCTTCATTTAAATATCCAAAAACATTTTTTGAACATTTTAACATGAAATCTTTATAAAAAAAAAAAAATGTTCATAGTTATCTGTTTTTGAGATTTTCAGTTGTTATAAAAATAATTTATAATTGTTTATTAAATATTGTCTAACCATAGCAATTAACATAGAAATTGACAATTCATTGTAAAGAAGTAATAATAGACTTCTCTAATAGACAACAAATGGTGAAATTAAATGATGTTAAAAGTAAAGTCAGTTTTATCGAATATGCTATCCCTCGAGGTAGTGTATAGATCCCGTATTGTTCATATTATACATTAACACAGTTTGTGACTTAAATATTGATGGTAAAATGGTGACCTATGTTGACTACATTTGTCTAGTATTTTCGGACAAATCTTGGGTAGGGGTTCACTTCAAAGCTACGAAAGGTCTAAATTTAACATACAAATGCATAAGTGAACTGGGCTCAACTATGAATTTGGATAAAATTACATTTATAAAATTTTCAATAAATAAGCTTATTAATTACGATTTTTCTTTAGTAATTTATAATTGTAAAGATCAATTGATCTGCAATATACAAAATTGTACATCCATTAAACAAATTTTAAAATTCGTTACTTAGGTATTATTTTAATAATAGTATAAGGTAGAACATTCATATTAAAAAACTTAGTAGGGAAACTTAAATATTCATTATATAGATTCATTAAACTGAAAGATATATTACCATTATTTTACATACTATTTATTTTGCATTTTATCAATGCATTTATCAGTATAGCCAGTTAGTTTGGGAAGGTTCCCATAGATAACTTTTTAAAGTGCCTTCAATTCAAAATTATGTACTAAGAATAATATTAAACAAAAATTTTTTAGTAGGGTTTTCAAAATGAAACTACTTAAATTTAGGAATTTTTCCGATACATACTTACACAAAAAATTTGCAATATTATTTATTATAAAAAAAATTTATTAACCCTTTAAACAATACAGATTTTTCACAATTAAGAGAACATATAGCTTATAATTTATCTGTTTGGTATATGAAAAAATCTTTTTTGGCAATCTTTTGTAGACTATTTAGGTCTACCTATTTTAATTAGATGCTAACTATATCTAAAAAAATATTCATAGTGGTGTAGTTAATTGAAAAAAGAAGTTTGTAAGTTTACTTGATACTCCTTAATTTAAAGTCTGTATTTCGATGAGTTTTGTTTTTATTTTTAATTTTAATTTTAATTTAGTGTTGTTATTTAATATTATTACAAATATACTAACTTCTGTAGAGATTTATAACTTGACATTGGTTCTATTTCGCTTATTCTATTTATGTTTACTTTTATTGTATTTTCATTCTTTGTAATTTCAATTCCATGTATTTGCATTTTAGATTTTATATTTTATAATTACATATAGAAAGCTGTGTCTTTCTATAATTTTAATTAAAAGGTGTATCCTTTAATTTAATTTAATTTACAGTTAAGCATTATTATATTATACATTTGTCAACTCTCTACTCTGTCACAAACCCTAGCTTAAAGAAGTAGATATATTTCTTTATCTATATGATGTAAACTATATATTTAAAAAAAAATAATAATATATGTATTATTGCTCCACTTAGAATTTAAAAGTACCTATAAATGTTATGTATAGATTTGTTTTATATATTAATATTTTGTCATTTTAATAGTTACCTAGCTATAATACTAGGTACATACTTTTTGCTCGGCTTATGTTAATATAATTTAAAATATGAAGTAATAGTGCTTAATTTTTTAAGATGGTATATAATGTCACGGTATGTTAGACGCGTTGAATAGAGTGAAGAAAAAATCAATGGTTTTTATTTGACCGAACGGCGAACGATGGCATTATTATTGACCTGAGTTCCTTATGTATTACCTACCAGCTGCAGGCAACTTTTTTTATAATTTCATTGACATCATTTGCTCCCGGCATGTACAAGAAAAAATACATATTTTTATTCGAAAACGGAACTATTTAAAATACATTATGTATAGGTACGTTAAATTCTAAAAAAAAAACCATGCATTGTTTATTATGCACACGCTGCCTTCTGTAAATATATGGTACCTATCTATATAGATAGGTATTAAGTACACTTGTAACTTTGAAAATGGAACTGTTTAATATAATTACTTCGTGATCCGAGGAGTGTTCAATAAACTAGTTTTACTCTGCGGATCGACTGATGTATGACCTATCTATATACACACCGCCGCCACATATATTTTGTGAGAACCTTGTAAGACCATAAGAGCAACAATGCAACATAAACCAAGAGCACAACGACGTCTGGTTCGTATACCAATTTTTAAGCAAATATATTATATTATTACTATAGAGGTCCCTATACCTACAATTCGTTCGGTATAATATGGTTGTGTCTCGCATATCGCAGCTAGTCATCATATTATACAACATTGCGGTAGATCAGTAACAGGTGTACGACTGTAGTACAACTATAAGGCACGACAATGTAAAACGATCAACAGTTAGATATGATAATTAAAATGTACGAGTATAACGTACCTATTTGTATGTGGATGTGGCAACGTTGTATTAAAAAAGTAATGGTAAAAACGTAGGTAAATACGATCGTATTTTGACACAATCTTGGTAGTCGATAACGACTAGCGACTGTGGTCCGGAATCATTCAACCTACCTATTAGCATAATATTAAAGTGCATTATCATTTATAGTTCATAAAATATATTGTGAATTCCGTCATACCCAAAGTGGTCTGTAATATATTCCAAATACCTATTTCTAGGTATATATTATATTGTATATATATATTTATGATCAGAGTTTGGAAAACCGCCAACAATGAGTTAGGTGCCTACCCACCTATTTAAATACTACCAAATTTAAAATATAAAAAAATAATTTTAAATTAAATTTAAATAACAACATTTTTATTTTATTGTGCGATCTTTTAAAAATGATTGAAATATTTAAACATTGATTAATAAACATTTTTATTATAATACTAATATTTATTAATAATACGTTTATTTATTAAATAATCATTATTAGATATCACTATAATTGATTAGTTTCTCCAATGGCAAATAAATAAATAATTACCACGAAAATATATTTTTATTTTCTAACTTCTCAAATTTGAAAATGCATACTATCGAGTTTATTTACAAGATAACTCATTTAGAAATTAACTATAAAACTATAGAAATTATTTTCAACTTAAAAAAAAAAAGTATGAAAATTATAAACTCTAAAATGTGTAGGTATGTGTGTCTATTGCAAACATAGACATCACAATGAAATATAAATAATGTACATATTGTCGTAACTTAACAGTATAAATAATAAATTCACAGCAGTTATTTACATTCCTTTAGGGTGTTTTCACTATTTGTTCGTACAGTGTTAGTTTTATCCGGATACTTCAAAAAGTTTAATACCTTTTTGCTTAGTAAAATATATTGATTCGACATTTTTATGTATAATTTTTTTGTAAATACCGAAAATTATATTTATTATTTAGTTGGCAATTATTTCAGATAACAATAGAGACCGTTTTCGATTTGCTATGCATAATTCTTAAAAGTAAAGAAGTTATAGAGTTATGAAAATATTGAAGAGATTTCAGCAATATTGCTGTTTTAAGTGTTTTAACTGAAAAATAAATAGCTCCGATTAGATTCGAATACAATGATTTATTTTAGCTTATAAATTTATATATTAATAGACAATTCATCTGTATCACTTATAATAGGTGATTGAATAGAGACAAGTTTCAAACTTATGTCCATATTTTTTTAATTTTATAAAATGTTTAACTATTCGGATATAATAAATAAATACCTACCTAATAAAATAAATTAAAAAGTGTTTTATACGATTTTTTTTCTTTAAATTTTACGATTTGAGCAAGAACTATAATTGTTTTGGTTCTAGAGAAATATAAATTTAACTGTTCAAACATGTTTCCTTCTCCTCGAATTAAAGTAACATTTTACTATTTTATTTTATTAGAGTTACGCTTTTATTTTGTTTTAATTTTGTTATCTTTATTGAGTGGCTTTTAAATGATAGAAATAGCATTAATGAGTAATTTTCCTGTTTAGATAATCTATTACGTATTAAAATTATTATAATTAATAAGTAAATATTTACATAAATATCGGAACCATGGTATATTAAAAATATAAAACTAGACTCATTTTCTTCACACTTAGGTACCTACCTACTATAGTAGGTATCCAACGAAAATCTTTTAGTTGAATAGGAAATTGAAATTTAAAATATATGAATTTATATATGTATGTATGTCATGAAAATTTCAAGTTTTCAATAAAAAACTATAATATTATATTGTCTTATATTATATTCTTCATATATGGGAGTCTGAATGCATAACTATAATAGTTACTACTGTTACTCTTACTATAATACTAAAAAGTAAAGGTACAACATAGACAATTTTTATTGAGCAAAGTGCAAAACCAATTTTGTGTTATGAGCTTTTTTATTAGAATGAATTGATTTGTTATACAAATTAAATTTTTATAAACATTATATCATTATCTGTGTTTGTTGGTAGATACATTCATTTTTTACGATGTTTCAAATCCTATGTTAGTATTATTAATACCTATGTCAAATATTATAATATAAAATATACGTACTCATCACTCGTAGAAAATTAAAATATCATAATATCATAATATGAGAACCTATGTAAAAATATAAAAAATGTATTTACCTTTAAGTTTTATAATAGGTCAATTCACCTTAATATTAAGTTACAATACAAAATTTGTTTTATTTGACGTTAATTTGCCTTTGTGTGTGTCTGAAAGTCAATATCAAAAATCTATAGGTACAATGACATTGACTGATGTCCTCAACGTGAATATTTTTATTATAATTTTATACTCTGCCGATAGTGTATGCCGCAAGCTGACTGTAATGCCGTCAATAGGTACTATGTATTATGCCAGTGCAATTTATAAGTTCTAAAAAATATGCTTTTCTGCGTTAAATAATTATTACTATATCAACAGTCAACAGTTTAGGCTGACTTTCCAATTTAATTACATTTTTTATATTGACTATTTGACATGAATGTAAAAAAAATATCAACCGAAACCATAAAACATATACTGCAGATTTAATCTAGTTGACCAGAATAATATGTGTGAAAAATCAATGCACATTTTTAATTTAATTTATAAATGTTATTATTTTTTTCAATCAGAATAGATTCTTAATAATGTTTAGAGGTTACACAAAAAAACTAATTAATCATTTATTTTTATTCTACAAAAGCTCATTAATCGTTTTAATAATAATAATTAACATTTAATGCTAGGTAGCTTTTTATGATACAAAATTCATAAAAATTACTTTTAATTATGAATATTATTATAATAATAATATTCATACCTTATATAAATTTATAGCTCATTTTATTGAAATATATAAATTTAGATAAAAATATAGTAAACTACTTCATAATAGAGATACATAAATATAGTGTTTAGCTATTATAGCCATATATGTAGTACTATACATAGTATACCTCCTATACAATTAATATAGTTATGTACACTATACTATAGTGCTATAAACGTACTTCTGAAATAAAAACAGAATTAATGCTAATTATTTGCTTCAAAAATCTAGTCTTAATTATTTAGATTTTGGTCTAAAATCTAAATAACACATTTTTAATTATTGTAGTCCTCTATTTACCCCCCAAAAATATATATACCCAGGTTAGACAGTTGTTTTATATTAGTTCTATATAAGTATATTACTTACTATTATCTGTTTGCCTAACCAATTAAAAATTTAATATTTTTAATTGTAAATGAAGGTATCTATAATACTCTATATGATTAAGTTTTGGAATTTTCGTTAGATAATCCAAATTCCAATACGTGTTTGACCACTGTCCGATTCACACGTGTATAATCTTATCTCTTTTAATGCTAATATATAGCTTCCGATAGTAGTAAAACAATATTATCACCAAATTACATGTATTATATTTTGATACACCTCACTGCCATAAAATACGTAGTCGTTTTGGGTAATAGATACGTCATTATACGTCAGAAGCGGTCAAATAAAAATCAATGCTGAACAAAACTCGAATGAATTCGAGACGGGGACAAATATTTTTTTTAACAATAATCATAAACTTAAAACTGTCAACCAATGACGTTTATTTATATTTCAATAAAATTATATAATATTTAATTTATAAGTAGTTGTATTTTTTGATCTATCAAATTATTTTAACCCTGTAATTGGGTAAGTAGGTACCCAATATAATATATTAATTTTTAGTCCATAGTATATTATTATACATAAATATACACGTGCTTACGATTTATTATCACTGCTCTTATTATTTTAATATTTTTTATATTATTTATTTTGTTTAATCATAGTCCGCAGTCCACTCAATGTAGTTTGATCATTCATATGGTGTGTACTAATTTACTATAATATAGCATATTATACCAAGATCAATATAATATCTGATTGATTAAGGACTGATATTAATTTACAACTTATATAGGTACATAATATAATATCAATATTATGATATATTATCATGTTATTATGTTATGTGAGAAATTAGATAGTTTAGACTCATTTTGACAGTCATTATGTCCACTAATATAATAGCGTTTATGTATTTGTTTATAAACTACAAGGACAAACTTAATATTATAGTCGATATTTGGAAAGTTCATTAAAATTTTAACATGTTCATTTATTCGCGTTGAAGTTAATTTTATTTTGTATGAACATGTTTGTTTAGGTCTTTACCTTTTAAATTCTGAGTGAAACAATAATACATGTATAGTTTTTACATCGATGTATGTTTTATTTTTAGTGTTTAAACATCACCTTTAGGAGCAGTAAAAATGTAATCTTCAAGTTTGAGGTTTTCTGGTGCATATCGGATTTAGTAGATACCTGCTTAGAAGGGTCAAGAGTAAAAACTTCTGATAGTTTTCACCAAACATTTATATTGAAATTTTATAGACATAATATAATTTTTAAAATACTTTGGCTTATTTTTTGTTTTATTTAAAAATAGGTATTTGATATGTTTGATTTTTTTTTTTAGTTTTTTAGATTTATATTTATGTATAAAAAAATGATTGCTTATGAGTAAAAGTCATTAAAATGTAATATTAGGTTTTTCATAAGTTCTTCTTAATGCAATTAAAAAATATCGAAATTATATAGTTATTTTTTATATAAGCGTATACTTATTTGAAACGAAATTATTGCAAAATTTGTCCAAAACATAAAAATATGTTGTGATTTAATTGTTTTACACAACAAAATCAATGAGATACATTTAAGGTTCTTAACTATAAGTTTGATAATAAGTCGACGACATTGTCGAACCACTCTAATATTTAAGGTAACAACACAAATCTGGCTAAAGTACATTTTGGTAGTTATGCGTTGGTAGTAAGACGTTAGGTAGCACTTACATCCTTTTTTAATTAAAATACATTTATTATAATATATAAAATATACAATAGGTAAACATATTTTAGTGAAGTAATAATTTACTATATTAAACTTACTATTTGTAAGTGCCTATAGACTATAGGTAATAGAACATATATTTATGAATAATTTAGACTTTAGTACATACAATGTTGAAAAATACTAATTTTAGTTTTTAATTTGACTAACTATAGAGCACATATACTACAACCGCTTATTTAAATTTGTAGATAAACATGAAATATTTACTGATGAATGATGTTATTTCAATATAAGTATACTTATTAATTATTTGCACAACTATTGACTTGATAATACATTGATAAAACCTGATAAAAAAATGAACTAACAAATTTTAACAGGTAAATATTTTTATTTGTTTAAATTCATTACATTTAAATATAATATGTATTATGAACTTTGTTTATGTAAATCTACCTAAACCAAGTTACAACGATACGAATGACGTTCATAAACGCAGTGAACTAACATTATTTTCAAACGCAGATACTTGTTTTTCTAATTAGTTTTAATTATTTTAAATGACAATTTATTATATGAATATTATATTGATAAATAAAATATTATTTTTCGTAGGGGCCCATAGATAATTTAGCGCTAACGATATGAATGTCGTTCATAAACGCAGTGAACACATCACGATCTTTCGAACGCAGAAACTTGTTTTTCTTATTTGTTTGTTTCTTTTAAATAACAATTATATGAATATTTTATATTTAAATTGATAAATATATTATTTATAGTAATATTTATTGTAATATTATTTATATAAATAATTTAGCACTAAATTAAAGATATACTTACATACTATAACAAAAATATTGTCTTATACTAAAATTTCTTTTAATAAAATTAGATATGTGTAAGTCTGGATTAAGATATTTAAGGGCCCAGAGGCTAATACATGGATGTAGGTCCCCATCAATGGTAAAAAATACAATCGTTGTATAATATCTGTGTTAGAAGATTTTAATATTGACCGCATTGACGTACCTACATATAGCTATGTCTTTATATAACCTGTTAAGAAATAATATCAGTTATATCACTATTTATTTAATTATACACATTATCATATATTATTATAATTATATTATTTTTGTTAGCTTTAAAACAAAACTGATCACGTTTTCACTTATTCTCGTTTTTTCTCCTTTCTGCTCCAATGAGGCGTTTTTTTTTTTT